>CM038723.1:20876965-20911965 GCA_021613375.1 Megaleporinus macrocephalus | reverse complement strand
CAGTTTTAAATCATTTCTATTTTTCTGTTTTAAATGTGGTTTCCACAAATTCTGGTTAAAACTATCTAAACGTTGGTTAGCTGTGCTCACACTTGTTTTACTGATGTTCATCTTTTGAACACTTACTCTCTTGACTTGAAGTTTCAGGAAAAGAAACAAAACAACAAAATGTTATGAAAAAGTTAACAGTATATATATATATATATTTATAATTTTGTGTAAATGGTCTCGAGTCAGTAGCAGTTTAAACTATAGTTAAAAGCCCAGATTATTAAATGAATAGAGGTGAAAAGGTGTTGCTGCAGCCTTCACTGATGAAGATGAAGGAGAGACAACTAGCTTTCATATCAGGTATTATTTCAATTATTTCATATCAGGTCAATTTCTTTTATTTGTAAAACGACAACTTTGTACAGCTGGGAGTAAAATGCAGCTTGGTCAGAGGAAGATGATGTCAGGCAAGAACACAAGACTGCACACGAGGGCAAATTGAGAAATGTCCATTGTGAACACTTGCAGACGTACAACCTTTTTCTAACGTTGAAAGAATCGTCGGTGGCAGTACACAAAAAAGTAAAATGTTTCATTTTCGGTACTGTGAACTGGTGAGTACACTGGCTCTCTTCAAGCACTGTCATTTTTAGAAGACACTCTATATTGATAGCCTTACAGGTGGCTTGCATTGTAGTTCCTTGTTGGTGTACCGTTACAGGCAACAGCCCATCTGGTGATGCACAATTGGTGTTCTCTAGCCTTTTTAAACGGCCAGTCGGACTTGCTCTTGGCTGGATAACTCAAACTAGTAATGTGTAAATATAATATATCATCAGTGGTCTTGTGATCAGAAACTAACTAATAATAAATAGAGGAGTGACTGCCTGATTTGTGCATTGCCAGATAAAATACAGTGTAATTTGCATTTACAGTTCTTCTCATAACCTGTCAGAATTTGGCTTGTAGTTTTTGTGGATGGGGCTGTTTATTTACTCACATGAAATGCATACTTAAAACATTAGAAGCGGCCAAATGATACTGAGGTCAGAAGAATGTCATGGTTACTTCAGAATCTTGACCTTTTCTGCTGTGGTCAGTGAACGGATGACTTGGTCCTGTGTTGTACTTCATGGACATGTTAGAAAATCCAAGCTTTTTTCTCTTTATTTGATGCCAAACATTTCTGAGGTGAGGTAAAGCAGAAGCTTACCAGGAGTGGGGTTCGAACCCACGTGGACATGCGTCCATTGGATCTTAAGTCCAACGCCTTAACCACTCGGCCATCCTGGTCTGCGCAGAAGTGGTTCTTTTCTCATGACCTTACTAGTCATTCTCACTAAATCGCTTCCAGTCAGAATTCTGTCCTCATGTAGTTAGAACATTAGAAGCAGTCCAATGATACTGAGATCAGATTGATGTCATGGTTACTTCAGAATCTTCACCTTTTCTGCACTGAATGGATGACTTGGTCCTGTGTTGTACTTTATGGACATGTTGGAAAGTCCATGGTTTCTTCTCTTTATTTGATGCCAAAAGAATAAATTATGCACAGCTTCTATGCTGATAAATGAAAATTGCCCTCCAATATTTTTTAAAAAAATATGTTGTATTCTTACCTTCAGTGTTCACTAAATTCCGTGTGTCGTTGTTAGGAACGTTAGTGGTTCTTATCGATTCCAGGTTTTGATTCAAAAGTAGTAAAAAGTTTTTGGCAAAATACCACTAATTTCTCAGCATTAAGCGAAATCAACTTTTATGGTGCCTGGTTCTTCCAATTTTCAATATCAATCTATGATACCCGCTTCATTTGCTCTATGGCTGAAGTAAAGTTAATATGTCTTTAGATGTTAACACACTGCTTATTGGTTTGAAAGTGGAACACTATCTGGATGAAGATATGTCTTGTACGTTCATAGACACATTGAGAGAGATTTTTGTTCTGTTACTTTGTTGGTTTTGTGGAGATGATGCAGCTCCATCTACTTTTACTATAGCTGATGTTTGAGACCTGTTTCATTTGTACTATGGCTGAAGTAAACTGAAGTCTAAACTACTTCTTTGTCAGTCATTAGTTTAACATTAATTAATATAATTCATTAATTAAATTATGAATTGATTTTCAGAATAGTGTAAAAGCACATAGAATAGCATATGTAGTACATCAGTCCTTTACTGTTTATACACGGTGCAAAGAGAACAACAACAAAAAAACAGCTAATGGGGGTCCCCACCAATGTAAAGAACAAATCTACACCCTTGGCTTCAATACACCAGCCCCCCCTTATTGGCGCTGTCAATTTTTTGGATTTATTTTTAGGTCCTTATCCTGATTTATAAAATCTAACTACTTCTTTTTTTTGCAGGTGCTTCGATGTGCAGGCGTCGCACAAGAGTTAAGAAACTCATGCATAAACACTTATTACAATAAAACAAGTAACAGATGTGTACCTTTACACTCAATATCCATTTAAACCATGTGTGTCAGCTTATGAGTATATTATCAGACCAAACATGCAAAGGTATATAAACTTTTGATCAGAGTCAATCAGGTGATTTGAGTTATTATGATTTAAAAAATGCACTTACAATTAAGTGATAATAAATTGCTTTATCTGACCATTATTCCTAAATAAAAGTCATATTTTATTAATTTTGTCATGGATTCAGTCAATAAATTGACAATATTTCACAAATTCTATTATGTAGGAAAGGTTTAGAAACAGTCTGTACCTTTCATGGAACAGATGCTGTTATTATGATGCTCTCCTTAAGTGTTTGTCTGCAGTACATTTAATTGTTACTGTTTTTTTCTTTTTTTCTCAGTGCAGACTGACTGGCTGTGTTTAGTCCAGGCTTTTTATATAAACACATCAAGTTAAAAAAAAGTAGATTTATGCCTTTTCCCTAAGCAAAGTTAATGTACCTTTAAACTTAAACTGTCCAGGGTGTTTCCTGCCTTCTGACCAATGACCAATGACCAATGGGATAAGTCCCCAGCACTCCCTTGTTACACAGGAGGATAAGCAGATGATTGAATAAAGACCATTAAGGATACATGTTTATTTCCAAAATTTAGCAGTGCACAGTGAGGACATGTATGCCATACAATAATAATATATAAATAGAGCTGCAGAAGAAGGAGTTGGATAAACAGAGCTGCAGTCTCAAGTTTCTTTACTGGGAGAACTATATACATGACAATGCAGAAGCGCCATCAGGTGGCCTGTATGTGCAACAGCATCATAATTAACATGCATAACGTTCAGCTTCTGCATTGTCATGTATGGAGTTCTCCCAGTAAAGAAACTTGAGACTGCAACTCTGTTTATGCAACTCCTGACTCTTTTGAATGTAGATGTTGACATTTTCATCTATATTGTTACATTTTCATCTATACTGTTGGCTATTATTGAACTTTATATATGAACTATTTTTTATCTTTCCTAAATGCAATCAGCCAGCCAAAATGTATCTGGTGTCTATCTGGTGTCAGAAGTTTGCTTTTTGATTTTGCACTGAAGCTACATTTTTAATATGAGTAGAATATAATGGAATAATTACACACTCGCCTCAACTACCTCCAACTCTTACATATCTCTAACATGCTATGCTGTTTTAGACACATACTGTTTGATGTTATTACATTTTTTTTCATACACAAATAAAATAGATACAATTTTTGTTAAGTATAGTATGAATACATGTTCTGGTCGACTGCTATTACACGAGAAAGCGCTTTCACACAAGTTGTGGTGCCTCATTAACCAGCTGTCATACATACTTTATCTCTAACAGTTCACTCAGTTCGAGCCTCAGTTACATCTTATTCTTTCTCCTTAAACATATTTTCACACTTCTGGGTTCTCCCTCCAACTCAGTCACTGACAACTACTATTCCCATGATACACCTCTGTATGATGACAGCACCACATGTCTACAACCATCCACAAGGAGAACCTTGAGAAAAACCTATGGTGTGTGATGAATAAGATGAACAGTCCATATTTTTAAAAAGACAGCATTTGAGAAATTGTATGCTGCACACTGATATAACAAAGCCTTACTCAGCCTACGTACCTACACACAGGGTGTGTCTCAGTCCACACAGTATGGTAGCAAATAGGGTGTGGCATGTTATTTAGTACAGTATAGAAGGGTTTAATTGAGTTGCAAACCATTCTGCAACAAGGCTGTGTTTATTATTAACCCCATCTCCCCACCCGACATATTGATAATATCTTCATAAACCTTCATTTTATCATAAATGTTTTTAAATAAAAGCAGATAGACACTTTACAGTTTACAGATTACAAATGGAAATAAAAGATGATACATATTTAATAGCTCATCAATAGCATGATTTACCCCAAAATCCATTATATTTGACAATAAATGGCCACTACAAATGCACATTTCACTGCCTGGACTCTAAGGGTGTAAGAAAATATAGAATATCGGGATATTATGTTTAGTGATACTGTATCGATTCTATAAAACACAGTATGGATACACAGATTTCTGGCAGACAGTGAATCACTGTGTGTTGTATTTAAACCTCTGACCACTAGATGGCAGTGTTGTAATCCATTTTCAGCTCCACTCCAACATTAACAAGCAGCACAAGAACGTAATGTTATTGTAAGCATTGACAAACCTGTTCATATAGTGGTGTGTTTTAATAGTAGGATTTAAAAAATCTCAGTGTATCACTTTGCTTGCAATATTGCAGTATATAGCGATATACTGAATAATGACTGCTGTATCATGATATGTATTGTATCGCTAGGATCTTACCAATACACAGCCCTGTTAGACTCCATATAAAGTTGAAGTCAACTCCTGTTTGCCAGCTGCTTGTTCAGATGTTTTTGTTCCACCTTAAATGGTGCTGCAGTTGTAATCTGACCTAAAAGGACAGAATGTTGATTGCTGGATGTGTTTGTACAATCAGTCACACAACAGCTTTTCCCATTTTAGATGTTCTTGCTGCATTCAGTCTTTCTGCCACCCAGTGGGCGTAACCGCAGTCATTCCTGCCAACTGTGACATATGGTTTAAGATGCAGCTGAGAAACAGAAATGGCCCTGCAACTAAAAAAAATTTTGCATGTGCTTCCTTGCAGAAGCCTGCATTCCTGATGGACTTGCGATGTGGGACTAACCTAAATCACACAACTTAATGAATATTATATGAAATAGTCTGTTTGAAATTATGATAATCACGCAATCAGCTTACATAAGAAGGGGACAAGAGCTGAACTATCAGTATAAATGTTTTCTAAATTCATTCTAAATCGTTGCAGTCAATCATGTGAACAAACACATGAACTACACGATTGTGCTACAGAAATGGCAGAGCTTTTAGACCAACAGTCAGCCTCAGTGATGGAAAGTGCTCTAAGTAAATACACCATGATAGAGCCGACTGAGGGAAAGTCTGACAAGTTTGTCAGTCAATTTATTTAATAATATAATTTGTCAAATATTTGAAGTCCATCCTCCTTAAAATTTGACTTCAGGGCCGAAACATCTACATTGCAGGAAGTGGAACAATAAATGTTGCCTATTTTTGGCGGGAGTGAGCCGGAGCAGGATGAATTCTAGCAGACCTCTACCTGCGAGCCCTCAGGGTGGCCAACTTCGTGAAATTGCAAAAAAAATGAAGATGCCAAAAAAAATCACCTTACAGTAACAAGTAGGGCCCCAAACCTCCACCAGTGCTGACTGTAGACTCCCGTCTTTGAAGATTGAGTGGGAGTGTGTGCTCCTGTGTGATGCACCGGTGAGCGAGGGCAGTTAACACATGGTGTGTGAGTTCTTAGCACTTTCACTGCAGCAGCTTGTTTTTTTTCCTATAGACTGCAGGCCAGTTTTTGAATAGCTGTACACAAAATTCAGGCTTTAGAGTTGAGGAAGGCTATTACTACTGTTTAGCTATGCAGCACGCTGTAGCATTCACTGCTATTACATGAGAAACCGGTGCCTCATTAACCAGCTGTCATACATACATAATCTCTAACAGTTCACTCACTTATTCTGACTCTCACTTCTTCTTCCTCTTACACATACTGTCACACTTCTGGGTTCTCCCTCCAACTCCGTCACCAACAACTACTCTTCCCTTGATACACCTCTGTATGATGACAGCACCACATGTCTACAAACATCCAATCAGAGCCTGTCTTCCTGGTCTCTGTTTCCTGAGTACTAATATCATTCACCTGTGTCTCATTTACTAGTTTATATATATATATATATATATATATAGTAAATGATAATATATATATATAACTAGTAAATGAGACACAGGTGAATGATATTAGTACTCAGGAAACAGAGTATATATATATGTGTGTGTGTGTGTGTGTGTGTGTGTGTTCCGTTTCAAATATTAAGTCTGCTGTTATCTGTTATCCTCGTGGGTGTCATGTTTCTTGCTCTTGTACACATGGTTTTGTTCACCTGGTCATTTATAGTTTATTGGTTTGACTCTTGCCTTCTTTCTGGACTTCTTTTTGTCCAGGTCTGTGTTGGCAGCCCTGGTGTTAGCATTCTGGTTGACTCCTGTCTTTGTATCAGCTCACTCTATGTTATTAAGAGGGGGGGTAGATATGGTGTAGTGGGTTACACTTCTGCCTTATATACTGTAGAGTGGAGTTTGATTCCCTGCCTGGTTAACCAGTGGCTCACGCTATACCAATAATAGTCTTTGGGCAAGACTCCTAACACTACCTTCACCTGCCTGTGTAAATGTAAACTGTTAGCGGCTCTAGTTAAGAGCTGTAAATATTAAATCCATTTTAATAAATAATAACTGGTTAGGTCTGGTTAGTCAAAAACAGTATTTAGTGTCAAAACCCCCAGTTGTGTATATTTCAACCAGTTATTGCTTGAGTCTGTCACACCCACGCTTTCCTGTCCTGACTTTCGCTGCTGTCTGATGCGGGCTCTGTTGTTGTGGTAGCCGGTGTGTAATGTCCTGATCGGCATGTGCGCGCAGAGGTGGGGCTCCATGGCTCCGCCTTCACCCGCTTTGAAGTTAACTGCACCGGTAACGGGGCTTTGCCGCTGCCATTGATTCTACAGCGGCCCTTCCACAGCCTCATCCTCTCTGCTGAGCACAGGGCGACTTCACAGCCCACCGGTTCAGAAGCATCCTCAGGAGTGTGCGTGTGTGAGGGTGAGCATGAAGACGTGTGTGTGCACCCTCCTGCCTCACTCCATGGTGAGAGACTGGATTTGAGGGTCAGCGATGAAGTCAAAGTGGGGTCTTTAGGAGGTTTTCTCTTCCAAAAGGGCAAAGGGACAGAGCTCGGTGTCAAAGGCGCGGTCTCATTGCTGCTACTAAAATCACTCCTCTCTCTCTCACTCCTCTTCCTCTCCTCCTCAGCCTGCCTCCTTCTGTCTCGGATAGAGCCTCTCAGCACAAGCAACACTTCAGCGGCGCTCAGGAGCACAGACAGGACCACGTTACCCAGCATCCACCGCAGCAGGAACGTTTTCTCAGTGGCTTTGGAAGCGAAACACTCCACTGCGGGACTGCAGGGCTGCTGCACACACAGGAAATCCTGCCTCACTGAGACCCCGAACAGGAAGTACTGGCCCACACCAAATGCGAGCTCCAGAAGCACACGCAGGATTAGCTGTAACAAGTAGGGCCCTGTAATCCTTCCCCCCAAACCTCCACCGGGGCTGACTCTGAGTGGGAGTGTGTGCTCCTGTGTGAGGTACCGGTGGGTGAGGGCAGTTAACACATGGTGTGTGTGGTGTGTGACGTACAGAACGGTGGGGACACAAACGCACACCAAATGTAGAAAGGCAAAGCGACACAGGGAGAGGGGGGTGTATGCGTCAAAGCACACACTGGTGCAGCTTGGGTGGATGGTGTTGCAAACAAAATGATCCCCCTCATCCCAGAAGAGAGGGAAGCCAGCGAAAAGAAGAACAAAGACTCGCAGGAGGAGGAATACTGCCAGCCACAGCTTACCTGCAAAGCATAGAACACACCCAGGTAGAGACATCTCAGTGTCTGGTGAAGAGATGAGCAGCCTCTTCTAACACCCTGAATTCAAATCCAGTGCCGTAAACAGAAACCTGTAATGCTCGTTTCATTATGTTCATTAATATTATTGATATGTTTATGACATACTACTACAATAGATTTTCACAGAAAACATTATTTTTCTCAGACTGTATGTTTGTATGCACCCTCTCCCTGAAACACTCTGGTAAGCCCAGCGTGCTCTGATTGCTCAGCTTGTCTACTCTGTTCTGATGGGTCAACCAGCAGAGCGGCATCCTGCTACAAGTTATTCACACAATGGTGTCGTTTCTGTGATATCAGTTTGAGTCAGAGTCCGATCCTGAAAGTCAGGCAGACCAAGTCAGTAGACCCGATCCACTTTCACTAGCTAGAGCACAATGTTTCAGAGTGGTACGTTTTTACTTTATTAGCTGTCTGTGCGTTGTGTGAGGGCTTGCCAAGCTTGTAATAGGGAAAAGAGCTGGAATTCCAGCAAAGCATTTCAGGCAGCTGAGAAAAGTGGTTTCTGTGGGAGAGAGTTTCTCCTTCTGGCGTGTACTTTAGTCTTTATAACTTTGCAGACTGTTTACATGCACAAACAGCTACATTTCAGACTAAATAGGAGAGAGAAAACAGAAAGCATGATAGATCCCCTTTAATAAAGGCTGATGAGCTTTATATCTTAGCACTAGTCAGTAATTATTTGGAAAACTGATTTCTAAAGTTGCTCAAGCACATGGGTCCTGGGCAGTCAAGGGCTTATCATGCGCTCTTGGCTGCTTCTTTGAATGGAAAACCACTGCAAACCTAGCAGGGACATTGATGTGTAAATAAAACACAGCCACACACTGTGTCTACTACATGCTGTGTCCAGCACACCCAATCAATATCTGGTGAAAATAAGTTACTTAAGATACTGACTAATGATAAACAAAGATATTTATATAATTGGCCTAGAATTTGACCTCCCTCAGTAATAGTAGTCCTGCTCAAACAGTAATGTAACAACAAGACTGGGTAAAACAAAAAAAATGAGGCTTCCAGTTAAAGGCTTCCACCTGGTGCATCTGTTTTTGCAACTGGAAGACAAAGCTAGCGGCTGAAATGGAGCTCAAAATTCCCAAAAGCTACTGAAATCTCCAATATTTTGGTGATGGCCAATATTGGTGGAAGTTACAGAGATCCTGAGATCAGCCTGTTAAACACACATATAACATTACTGGACTATACACTATAGTTACACTATCAGTACGCTTAACACTATGAAGTTCTTTATGGTACATATATACGTGTACTCATAGCATATAAAATGATATTTTTTTAGAGAAAAACACTTTTGGCACAACATGACATTGAATGAGGACTCTATGTTTGGAGAAAGCCTGGAGAAGAAGTTCAACCAGGTTGCACTAAGAGAATTGTGAAGCACAGAGATGGAAACATCAATGTCTGAAGAATGTGTTCAAATGCCTGGTTATGTAAAGTTGCAGAAGAAAATAATCAAATCTTTATAGAAATCTTAGCCTACAAGAATAAAATGACTATATAAAAATATTTTACAATTTTTTCCAACACAAACATTTTTAAGTAAGGGCCAAAGATTAAATATGGATTGCGGCCATTGTAAATGAGCATAGGATGTTTTAGAGAATGATCTTAAGGTTATTTAATGTGCTGTGTGAGAAACTGACTCACCTACAAATGGCATTTTTTGATTTAAGCTGATGAAGAGAACCTCCACCGCATTGAGGTTCCCCATGCTGAGACCGAGGCTGTGTTCCAAAGTACTGTTGTACACTGTCTCGGAGTGAGTGGTAGGCTATAAAAGACCCAAGCGCCCCACAACATCAAAAGTCTTCCACTCTGTAAATCTGATTTCTTATTTGATTAATCCTCTCCTATCCTTCTCTCTCTCCATTCCTGTCCCTCCATCCTTATGGTCTACTCATCTTCCCTTTGTGTCAATAAGGGGGGGCAGTGGTGTGGTGCGTGTGTGGGGGTCTATTCTTACCTCAGAGTCCACAGAGGACCTGTTAATGTCAGTAACTTGCCATTGTTTACATACTTCAACACGCGCACAAACATGCTTGGAGCTGCAGCAGCAGGTCAGTCAGAAGACGGAAAGGACAGACACTTACAGTATCTGGTTCGCACAAGGTTGCCAGGCCTGTCAGACTAAGACATACTTGTATGTAAATAGCTGCATACAGTAAGCAAGAGAAGTGGAAATGATATGTCCAGTGAGCAGTACCTTGGTGTTCTCCTGGCTTACTGTGTAGTCAGAATATGACCTTTAACCTTGCATAGTGTGCAAGCTTGTGTCCAGCATGGCACTGCATTCAGAACAGTTTAGAGCCGGACATTCCCAGCTGACAGGTCAGTTATGAGCAAGTGCATGGTGCAGTCCTTTCTTTCAGTGTTATTTGTCATTTAAAGCAGGATTATGCAAGAACTGGTATTTTTTGCTCTTGGGGTCTCTCTGCACTTGCCGAGTGTAATTCACATCAAAATACACATCCCACATTGAGCCCCCCTTATGAACAGCTGTACATGTGCATTAGCTGACAAGCTGAAGGACACGGACACACGCATATGGACGCTTATGATTCCACTCACCATTTCAGTTGTTTCTATGTTTAAATGATCAAAGTAGTGAGTGTATGCTGTAGTATTCATACTCCTGTGTGACTCATGCACAGGAACGGACTCGATTCAGTCAGGATAGTTGGAATTCAGCACATCGCCGGCAACATCAGTGGAAAAAGAACCTTGTCGACATTCCTAGACATATGAGAGGTCTCGTACTCGCTCTTCCAAAGCTGCATAGCACTATAGCAGGTGCTCCAGGCCCAGGAGTGGAAAAGACAGGGATGCCATTCTCTCTGTTATAAATGAGTTTACACATTGAAATCATTTTAAAGCTGCTATTTTAAGGTTGACATATATGGATATTGTATATATTTGATCTGTCTGTGTGTGTGTGTGTGTGTGTGTGTGTGTGTGAATGGTGGGCATATATTTTTGTTTGTGTTTGGACATTAACAGTTGTGTTTCTGACTGAGTGTGTTACAGATATACTAAATAGTTGGTGTCCCTTTCCTCATTTCAATACAACATACTGTAAAGTCTGAGAGTGTTACAACATATGGTTGCTTTAAGTCATTCAATTTTTAACTGTTTAATTAATTAATATAGGGGGGCAGTTGTGGGCTGAAGGTTAGGGATCCATTCTTCCATTCGGTTTGATCCCCTGGACCAAAAGCACACGACTGAAGTGCCCTTGAGCAAAGCACCTAACCCCCAGCTGCCCCCCAGGTGCTGTGGATAGGGCAGCTTACTGCTTTGGCCAAGTATGCTTACTGCCCCCTAGTGTGTATGTTCACTAGTGTGGGTATATGTGGGTATTTCACTAAATGGGCGGGTTGAATGTGTGCAAACACAAGTGGCAAATAGTTCTGAATTCTATTCTGTTCTAATCTGCAGCAGCCAAACTTGAATCTGTGGTCACCATTCCCAATACCAAATATCTGCTAGAGGGGAATAAACAGTGCTTAATTTGTGCCGGATCTTGTTCCAGCAAGATCCTCTCATATTTCGAGTCACTGCGTTCCCTAACTTATTTATGTGGATCCAGCGCCTCTGTGAGGTTTTTATTTTTATTTTTTATTTTTACACCGGGATTTATTTACAAAATACATTAAAATAAAATAAGTAATGTTAGTTGTTTATGTGTAACATTCTTTTTAAATAAAGGTAATTTTATAGATATTCCTTATAGATAGTAACTGCAGTTCTCGTGTAATTAAGTTATAGTCACGTTTTGCGTGTTCACGCATGAGAGCGAGTCAACGGTGAGGTTTGAAAATGCCGAAAAAAAGACAACTGACTTTGTTGTCTTTTCTTAAAGACGTAAGGAAAAGTGATGTGGAAGAACAAGATTCTAAAAAAGCAAGGGAGACTTTCCAGTTTACCACGGCAGTGGTGAACCCAGTTTGGCACCAGGGCCAACAACAGCTAGCGGCGGTAGCTTGCATGATGGTGTCAGAGAGAAAGACCAAGAGCAGGAGTACGGAGAGGGTTCTTCCAGCAGAGATCCAAGCAACGTGCCTATGGAAGCAGAAGAAACCGTCACAGAGTCCACAGAAATTTGGACTGCGGCTCAGTTCAAGATGAAGCAAACCTACTACCCCTGGCTTGCCATGGTGGGTTCAAACCTTGAATGCACAACATGTAAGAAGGTAGGGTCTTTGGGACCAGAAAAAACGGCGGGCATGAAATTGGCCAAAGAATGGGTGTCATGCACAGTAACGTCAACTGCCTCAGATATAAAAAAACAGCAAAGAGCACTCAGGACAAAAAGTTTTCGAACCAAAGCCCATATGGCAGCAGCAAACATCATTGAAAAGTGTAAAGAAAACACTTATGAACAAATTACAGTTAACAGTCAATCTGAACAGATCGCCACTACAGCCCGGGTTTTTAAGAACAGCTTACAAAGAGGCGAAGCGCAATCGGCCCGCTTACAGCTTTGAACAAGAAATCGAGTGTCAGGATCTCAATGGACTTGACATGGGGAGAATTCTCCATTCGAATGTTGCTTGCTCAAATATACAGTGGCACATTTCTTCGGAGATGAAGAACAAGCCCTGACCTCCCCCTCCCTGACTCCTCTGCTGCCAGGCCTCAACAGCCCACTCCACTCCCTCCCCCTCCTGATAGCCTCCCACCCTCCTGTGATAGTCCACTTCACACCTCCTCTCCTCCCCCACCAGTCACCTCTACAGTGAATCTCACAGCTGACCAGGTGAGAAGACAGCTACAGAGGCTCCACACGAACAAGGCTGCAGGCCCTGACGGTGTCCCCCCCAGGGTGCTTAAAGCCTGTGCCACCCAACTTTGTGGAGTCCTGCAGCATGTCTTCAACATGAGCCTGAGTCTCCAGAGGGTCCCTGTGATGTGGAAGACATCCTGCATTGTTCCTGTGCCAAAGACTCCACGGCCCAGTGACATCAAGGACTACAGGCCAGTGGCACTGACGTCCCACATCATAAAGACCATGGAGAGACTTGTCCTGGATCAGCTCCGGCCCATGGTCCAGCCACTTCTAGACCCCCTCCAGTTCGCCTACCAGCCTCATCTGGGAGTTAAGGATGCCATCATCTACCTGCTGAACCGAGTCTACGCTCACCTGGATAAGCCAGGCAGCACTGTGAGGATGATGTTCTTTGACTTCTCCAGTGCATTTAACACCATTCAGCCTGCTCTTCTGGGTGACAAGCTGAACGTGATGCAGGTAGACGCCCCCCTCGTGTCCTGGATTGTTGACTACCTGACTGGCAGACCACAGTATGTACATCTGCAGCACTGTGTGTTGGACAGAGTGGTCAGCAACACTGGAGCCCCGCAGGGAACTCTCCCTTCCTCTTCACCCTCTACACCACTGATTTCAACTACTGCTCAGAGACCTGCCACCTTCAGAAGTTCTCTGATGACTCTGCACTAGTTGGATGTATCAGCAGGGGTGATGAGGATGAGTACAGGGCGACGGTGAACGACTTTGTTGCGTGGTGTGAGCTGAACCATCTGCAGCTCAACCTGACAAAGACAAAGGAGCTGGTGGTGGACCTGAGGAGGGACAAAACACAGGTGACCTCTGTTTCCATCAGGGGGGTCAGTGTGGACACTGTGGAGGACTATAAATATCTGGGCGTGCACATTGACAATAAACTGGACTGGGCTAAGAACACTGACGCCCTCTACAAGAAGGGCCAAAGTCGTCTCTATTTTCTGAGGCGTCTGAGGTCCTTCAACGTCTGCAGGACTATGCTGAGGATCTTTTATGAGTCTGTAGTTGCCTGTGCCATCCTATACGCTGTTGCATGCTGGGGCAGCAGGCTGAGGGTAGCAGACGCCAACAGACTTGATAAACTGATCCGCAGAGCCAGTGATGTTGAGGGTGTGGAGCTGGACTCACTGACGGCAGTGTCTGAGAGGAGGACGCTGTCTAAGCTGCAGGCCATCATGGAGAATGGCTCCCACCCTCTTTATCACACAGTGATGAGACGCAGGAGCACATTCAGTTCAAGACTCATTCAGCCAAAATGCACTACAGAACGCCATAGGAGGTCATTTCTACCAGTCCCATCAGACTTTATAACTCCTCCCTTACTGTACGACACCTCTCACATGTACAATGATACCAGTAGAACAATAATTTAATTATGTATGTAAGAACTCAAAGGTGCAATAACTTTCTTACTTCTAAAACTCTTACTGCTGTATACAGTATATCTGTACTTATTACTATAGCCACAGTCACTTTACATTTTATTATTCTATTGTATTATAAGACTTATATATGTGTACATACTACAAATTTCTTTTATGTTGTAAATTATTATTAGAGTGTATATTCTTTTTCTGCTACTGTAAAAACTGCAATTTCCCCCTGGGATCAATAAAGTATTTCTGATTCTTTCTGATTCTGTTTCTGATTCTGAACAAATTATTTGAAAGAATTGTATTTTGTGCTCCCAAAATCAGCATCCTAATAGATGAATCTACAAGTGTGAGTAGGAAGAGCGTTTTAATTGTGTACATCAGGCTTCAGCTGCCCGAAATGAATATGCCAGCAAACATTTTCGTTGATCTCGTGGAGTTGGATGTCCTTACAGCTGAGGGCATCGTGCGACATCTGTTATCTGCACTGGAGAACGTTCAGATGACGGGGGAATTTCTCTCCAAAACCCTCATTGGAATAACATGTGATGGTGCATCTGTAATGCTGGGGCAAAAGAGTGGAGTAGCGGGTAGGCTAAAGGCCATGTTTCGTAACATTACTGTTTTGCACTGCTTAGCTCATAGGCTGGAGCTTGCCGTAGCCGATGTTATAAAAGAGATGGGAGCTGTCAGTCATTTTAAAATAATGATGGACAAACTGTACACGCTTTACAGTACCTCAAACAAAAATCGAGTAGATTTGGCAGAGTGCGCAGAAGCATTAGATGTTCAACTGGGCAAAATTGGTCGGATTTTGGATACTAGATGGGTGTCCTCAAGTTTTCGAACAGTGCAGTCTGTGTGGAAAAATTTCCCAGCACTTTTTAAGCATTTTACAACAGCAGCAGAGGATCCCGACCGTAATGATTTTAGTAGAAAAACCTACGGTGGGCTTGCAATGCGCATATCCTCCCATGCGTTTATCAACAACCTAGGTATCCTGTGTGATGCATTGCAGGAGCTATCTGAACTTTCACTTGAGCTTCAGAAAAGGAATTGCACCATCATAGGGGCACATCAAGCCATCTCAAGGGAAGTTAAGGTTCTTTATGCCATGTCCGAACGCCCAGAGTGGCATACTGAAGTGTGCCGCAAAGCAATAAGAGAAAACAGATTCCAAGGTGTCAGTCTGAACAATGGCTAGCCCAGTGACCGAGCCCTAAATAATTCAGATTTTTTCAAGTGTTTGGGAAAGAACTTTGAGAACCGCATGTTTGCTGAAGTTAGATGAAAAGGATCTGACACAACGCACAACAGATTCACTGAAGACTTGAAGGTTATTTACCCAGAGTACTGGCCTGTGGAGGAAGAGGCACTGTATGGAGAGGCAGAACTGGAATCACTCTGTCAGCGGTTTTTAATTGACAACCCCCGTACAGTAATTTGGGCATTTAGGGAATACAAGACTCAAATGCACTGGCAATTCCTGATGGACTAAAACAGTTGTGGGTTGCGGTGAACAGTATTCCAATCGCAAGTGCAGAGTGCGAGCGGGGTTTCTCCCAAATGAACCTGATTTGCCAGTCACAGCGTGCGTCCATGCACACTTCCACGTTATCATCTCCTCTGTTTCTAAAGCTTGTTGGCCCACCGCTTGTACAATTTAACCCTGTGCCGTATGTGCGATCCTGGATTACTGAAGGACACCGAACTGCTACAGACAGGCAGAGCAAATCACGAAAACGAGAGGAGACTGTAGATGCAACGGCTTCATTATGGAGTAATTTGAATAATTAGAAGGTAAGGCAGTCTTTTCAATTGCTTCCTCCTATATGTATGGTTGTGTTTGTGGAACGTGAAAAGGTTTTTTTTATTTGTAAGACACCATGTTCTAGGAATAACCAGTGGCATCTCTGAGATTTTATGGTTGCAGCTCCTTACTGCAGTCATTAAAGCTAAATCTTATAGCATTAAATCTATCTTATAGCATAGAATGCTACTATGTTAGATGGACACTTGAAGCACTGTTGTGTCTATGCGTTCCAGGACCTTTTCAGTCACTGCCCACTTGCTGGATCACCCCACCTTTTGTGTTCCATTACCTGATGTTTCACAAATTAAACTCTAGGAATAAAGCATTCCCAGCAAACTGTTCTCTAGCTTGCAGCCATCATTCCTTCTCTCACTGACCACCTGTACCTGTCTTACCCGGGAATCAGACCTTCAACATGGCTGACAATAGATTACATTTGCATTTCTACTTCTTCATCCACTCATGTTGGAGTGATGTGACTTGACACTACAGTGACTCACTTTCACCTCTTAAGGTACAAAGTTGCATTACATATTGAAATATGTGTTATTTCTTTACATTTCGTTGTTAATTTTAATTCATTTTGTCATGTTTTAAACTAAAAATCTAAACTGCACCCGTAATAACCACATGGCTTCATGTGCATCTGTGAGTGATGCAACCCCATGTTTACTGGTGGTGTTTGACCCAATTCACTCACAAGAAATGAGAGGAACATGACGTTGGTTGTTTTCTGACAAAGAAATAACAATTAACTGCATGGTATAAAACTAGGTTGTTGTTAAGCTGTATCTGTGTGTGCCAAGTAGGAAATGACAAAGTAAGAGAAAGTTTTTTTCACTCTGTATACTGCTTCAGCAACCTAGTGAAATGGGAGAATGAAAATAAAGTCTTTGCATTCGTTTTATTACAAAGAAAGTAATGAAATACATGCCAATACAGCATATGCAATAGTTTCAGAACTATTTTCAGAATTTTGTTCATTTGTTTTACAAAATCATTTCTTATACTATCTATCCAAGACAAAAAAAAGCAAATGATCAAGTGTATTATAATAATAATAATCAGTATATCGTCACTGTCCAATAAAAACTAGGATCTCCAAAATAGGAACTTTACAGGAGAGGCTAAAAACAGTCTTTACTTTCAATGTAAGTCAATGGAACCAAATTTTTTTACTTCATAATGGGAATTGTACACAATGCCAATGGCAGCTGTTGTGTTCAAATGATGTAGAAAAATGAAAATGGACAAAAATGGAGGTACTTGTTTTTCACTGGACAGTGACGAACACATACCAAAAAAATCAACACATATTGCTAAATTGCTAAAAATACTGTAAGACACAAGATTTATCCAGGCTTCGAAATGAGACATTTTGTTGGTATCTGGTGTCTTTGGCGATGGCCATTAAGGTGGGCCAGTGTAAGTATCCATGTAAAAGCTTTATCTGGTAGCCTGATAACACCTGAGAAGATTGTCAAAGGTCAGGACATGGTCCAAACGTAATTGAAAATCTATTACTCTTTGAAAAATGTATGAAAAATGTATTTTGAATTTGATGCCAGGAGTCAAGGCTAACAATAGCCTGCTAAAGTTGTGTAATGCTAAAAAAATATATATCCATGTAAAAGCTTTATCTGGTACCCTGATAACACCTGAGAAGATTGTCAAAGGCAGCCAAGCACAATGACTCCAAAACCCAATCCTAATACTAACACAGGAACCCTCAATATTCAAAGTGTCCTCCAGCACCGATATACTGTTTCTAGTATGTTCTATAACTTCCACAATACCAAAACACATGAAACACCAAAACACCAATCATGAACATTCTAACACTGGCAGTTGTTACAGGCTATACAAAACAGAAAAAACTACAAGCGGCTGTGGCTAAAATGGATTTGTGTTTTACGATACACTTTTAAATGTCTGCAATTTTTTTGCCATTACATCAGCTGAATATACATACCTCTCGAGTCCAGGCAACAGAGAAACATTAGCTAATGTTAGCTGTAGCCACTGAAACACTCTCAATCCATCATCTTCTGAACTGCATGTCCATTTTTGGTCGGGTGCTGGGGCCTCTCGCAGTGCTCATTGGGCGGAAGGCAGGAAAAACCCTGGACAGGCCGCCAGTTCATCAGAGTGTATACAGACATACACATTCACCCTTCGGGGTGCAGCTCCAGTTCACCTGACCTCTTGTCTTTAGACTAGGAATCTGGTCACCAAGGCCAAGAATCAAACCCAGACCCTTCCTGCTGTGAGGTGACAGCACTACCCACCACACCACTGCACTGCACAGAGCCGCTGATGAACTGAAAACAAAACTTATCATCTCTTGACTTTCTGATGAAAAGCTTTAAAAAAAAAACAAAGAAAGAACCAGAGACACACAGTGACGTCTGATCATATGTGCTTTCATTCCAAACCAGCGGGAGCACTGATACCATTCAGTTTATTAACTGATGCTTCTGCTTTGTTTAAAATAAAAACCTGCAGCCACACAGGCTCTTTGCAGACACTGGACACTCCTGCCCAAACATCCCTGATAGACAGAGGATAGACTGCCACTGTTGGCCGGCTGACGGCAAAGCTGGCAGTTCACTGACATTTCACTCAGTGTTTTACAGCCAGCCCGCTAGTTGTTAGACAAAAGCAGTGGCATACAGTCAGAGGGGTGCTTTTCTTATCGAGCCAGCAGACCGATATATGCTTGCTGTCTATTTTTTGTGTAGCCTAATCAAGTTGAGGTGAAGTGAAGGCTTCATCCCTGGCAATAGAAACCTTTCTAGCACTGGCGTACTGGTGCACTGGTTCAATACTAAAGAAGGAGTAGGGATCCATTTCAGTCACAGCCAGAGCTCAACACATCAACCCAGCATATGAGTGTGCTTCAGAACACTGGATCAATGTGTCAATGACTTTCATGTTCCAAGATTTCTCCATGTTTTTTGAAGCTCTGGGGTTAATTTGTGAGAATACTGGAGAGGACATATAGTTTAAAAGGAGTGTGTGATCCAGATGCCCCTGTAGACCTTTCTCCAAAAAACAACACATCTTAAATGTGCCTGGTCAGTCATATTTCTGGAGATTGCGTTCAGCACTGCTCTAAACGGGGTTTTGTTGAACACAAGCAGTGCAACTAGGCAGCTTAGGAGGCCGTTCTTGACATACTTCCTAAAAAATTTTCATCTGATTTTAAAAAACGACTAACAAGTCTTTTAGTGTCTTTAATCGTTGTGCACACCAAGCTGCAGCATCAGCATTTGTAGAGGATTTTATTAGAAACCATTGTACGCACTGCCTTTTACACTACTGGTCAACAAAAGGACAAGGGTTCTCACTGGTGGCTTTGGCCTGGTTAGAGATGTTGCCAAGTTTAAA
This sequence comes from Megaleporinus macrocephalus, assembly GCA_021613375.1. Classification (NCBI taxonomy): domain Eukaryota; kingdom Metazoa; phylum Chordata; class Actinopteri; order Characiformes; family Anostomidae; genus Megaleporinus; species Megaleporinus macrocephalus. The sequence continues at coordinate 20,892,527 of CM038723.1, read as the reverse complement.
CCCAATAGAGAATATTTTGTCACAAATTAAACACAAGCTAACGATGTTTTTTAGCTGTTTAAAGCCATCAGTGATTTTTTCTGTAAACGATTCCCCACAAATCGTTTTGCATAAACATTCAACCTTAAAACCATCTCAAAGCGGTTACAGTGCTTTAAGATTGAATGCACACCAGGAAATACACAACAACAGGCAGGGCAGTAGTCCTCTAGGACCAGGATTGAGTACCACTGGACTGACAGAACAATACGAAGGTTATGTGTGTTGTATTGTAAAGGTACTGCCATAGACCTGCTAATAATCAACCTGTAAGTATTTGAACCAGACCTGCTATCCAGAGGGCCAGACCATGGCCTTGTACTGGAATACCTGAGTCCTTAGACTGGCACTTATTATTAGATCAGATTAATATTTTTGTTTCTTACTCTTGTAGGCACTGATCCCTGAGCCTGTGTTCCGGTAATCTCCTGGGTTAGTACTGCTGGGTACAGCTGAGTAAAGGGAAAAAATGAATGTAGTCGATTAACCAAGACAATATTTGATGCATAAAGCTCACTATTTAAGGTTAATATATAGATGGGTGGCAAATTATTACGGGAAAAATAATAAAGTGAGACCTGCATTTAGATCAATGGGAACAACATCAGTAAACTGCTGTGGAGATTGTGGCTTAAAGCACACATTCATTGACTGTGATGCTTGTGTATTAAGGCTAGTGGCTTCCACTGCTGTGGAGCGTGGAAGTCCTGGCTATGCAGATCAGGCTTTTGAGAGGTGCTGCACTCCCATTTTGTTTTGCTCAACACTATGTTTGGTGTTTGAAGTGGGAGAGCATGATCCAAAAAGAAATAGTGCTAGGCCAATAAAATATGACTGACTGTAGCCTATATACAGTCCTATTTTCAAAAAGGTCAGGACACTGTTTAAACTTAATTAAAAATCCATTACTTTTTGAAAAATGTATGCCCATTTTGAATTTGACGCCAGGAGTCAAGGCTAACAATAGCCTGCTAAAGTTGTGTAATGCTAAAAAAAACATCTACATTTGGAACCTAAATTTGGTCCACCCACCAAAGCACATCTCCTCCACCCAATCCAACTAAAGACTGCCCAGTTTAACAAGAACACATCCAATCTGGCCACACAGTCAGAAACTACCCAATCAAGTCTGTTTGAGATTACTCAGTAACCCAGTGCAGTCTAGGACAAGCATGTATTTAGACGTGCATAGTATGATGCAAATTAATTCATATAAGCTTGCATTACTTGTTAGCTACATAGCTAATATCATAGCTTCAGTGCTGTTCTACAGGATTTGGAGATAAAGGGAGGATTGTGTGATTTCTTTCTGACTCTAGCTGTACTCTAGTCTTTGTTGTGTTTGTAATTTAGGATAAAATGGCTGGGACCCATGTCGTCATGGTTAGATTATCAACGCTGGGAGATCGACGGGCTGATGTTTTGCTAAGATTCTTATATTCCTCGTACAGCTGAGACATCGCCTGGGAAAGAGAGACAGGACAGTAATCGGTTAACTCTGCTGTGAGCAACACAGAGCCACATTAATAAAAGCCACATAAGCACATACCTCCAGTCTGAGTGCTCTGTCTCTGCTGAGGGCTTCAGTAGGGCTGCTGAGGTTGTTGGCTTCTGCTAGCAAGCGCAGGTCAAAGTAATACTTTGCGTAAATGCTGGACGGGACGTTAATATTGAACTGCAGCAGCTCCAGGAACTCTCGCTCCAGCTCATTCCTGCACAGGAGGCCAGCCACACGAAAAGAAAAACAAAATAAAAGATGTCTTTAATAACTCTGTAGTTTCTCTGTTTCTCCTAGATGACAATAGGAACAGATGAGGGGGTAAAGTTGATATTTACAAGAGATCTTAATCTAGTCGCGCATTGTGCTCAGATTTGCTAAGATACCATCATATGTAAATATTCAAAACCCCCCGATTTGATGACATGGTTTGTTGCTCATGTGTTTACTGTGTTGACATAGAACGGGCATTAGCAAAGACACAGCAGACAATCAAAATAAACTGTGACTCAGAAATAAACACTTACATATCCTCTACTGTAATGTCTTTCAGTATCTGACAGTAGTCCACGTTCCACACAGCCTGGTCATCCCACACCTTAGACGCCAGTAGGACAGCCCCCAGCACGATACGCTTCCAGTTCCCAGGACACATATCTATCTCTGCATATGTCAACAAGCGCTCCAGATACACCTGGAGAGAGACACAGATACACAAAGGAAGAGTGTTTGAATACAGCACATTGTGCAAATTGTGAACTAATTGTGTCCATGTTTATTTTTGATCCTGATCTGGCCTTCGATGAATGTAGTGATAATATCACTAGAAAAGCTTTCCTCCACCTGTGCCTACAGGACGCAGAAAAGCTAGTTCACATCTTTATTACAGTGAGGTTAGATTATTGTAATGTTCTCCGGTTGTTCCAGAAAAAAGCCTTAGCAAGCTCCAGCTAGTTAAGAAAGCTGCAGAACGAGGAGATTCAAGCCTATTAGCCCAGTTTTATCTACCCGACACTGACTACCAGTTAAATTCCACATTGAAGTTCTTCTATTGACATATACAGCTTTAAATGGCATCGCTTCTCAGTATCTGAGTAAACTTGAACCAAACTATGAACCAACATGTCCACATAGATCAAAAGGTGCTGGCTTACTGTTAGTACCTAGATTAAATACAGTTACATCAGGGGGTGCACCCTGTTCTTATAAAGCCTGATGAGAGGTGCAGAGGTGGGGGTTCATTTGGTATTATTGCCACATGTACGCCTGGACCCAGGGTTTCCCAGCAGAACAATGCCCAAAGCATCACACACCCTCCACTAGATTGTCTTCCTCGCACAGCACATCCTATTGAGTTCCCCACAATAAATGCCAAATAGTAAAAAGAAAACAAGACTTGTTGGACCAGGTAACCTTCTTTTATTGCCTCAAGGAACAGTTCTGACGCTTATGTGCATTATGGGTCTTTCATTGGTGGACAGGGGTTAACATGATCAGTCTGTGGCTGTGTTGTGAGAAATTCCTCCCATAACCATTATTAAAAATGCTGTGACATTTACCACGGTGACCCTTCTCTCAGTTCAGACCATGCAGGATAGCCTTTGTTTAAAACCCTGTCTCTGTTTGTGGTTTGTCTCTCCTCAGACCATTGTTGGTAAGTACTCACCACTGGGAGCACCCTTGCAATTTCAGTTGTCTGGCCATATTAATTTGCCCAAAGTTGCTCATGTATTCATGCCTGACATGCAAGATGATGTTGCTGTGAAGTAATCATCTCATTTGCGTCATCTGTTAGTGGGTATGTTTTGGCTCATCAGTGTATACAGTAGAAAGTATAGTGGTGGTATAGTGTAGTGGATTATACCGCTACCCTCCATGCTAGACTAGAGGTCCATTCACCACATGCAACCACCAATATACTATACCAATGTCCATGGGCAAGACTGCTAACACTACCTTCGCCTGTGCCCTGGAGAGCATCTGTGGCAAATGTAAATGTTTTGGCACCTTGGTCAAAAGATGACCTGATTTCAAAAAGGCATAAAGCTTTTAAGAAAGATTACTCTCTTCTTTCTATCTTATACAGTTGTAAAATAACAAAGTAACTAACCCTTTTGCCAAGTAATACAGCTAGTAAACACTTTTTGTAGTAGCTAAGTGGCTTCCAGTTCTTGTTTGGCGGATTTTTCGATTGCAAAAGTTTTTAGTTCTGTGAGATTCTTGGACCGTCCTACATACACTGCTCTTTTAGGATCTATCCACAGATTTTTGATGCTCTTCAGATTCAGAGGGGGACTGTAAGGTCCATGGCAAAAGTTTGCATCTCTTGAGATAGTCTGCTGCGGAATTTAATGTGTGTTTAGGGTCATTATCTTGTTGTAGACGTCATCCTCTTTTTATCCTCTTTTTTACAGATAGAGTGATATTCACTCCCAGAATTTGTTGTCATTTAACAGAATCCTCTCTTCCCTTTACTAGTGAAATGATCCTTGTGACACTGGCTGGAATAAAAGTCCAAAAGTTAATGAAACATTGTTTTTGCCATTTACTTATAGCTTTCCCGTGCTTTGTGGGCGTCAACTGATAGCAGCTGCTTAGATGAATTTATGGCTTCTGATCTTTGGGACAATGTTTGAGGAGTCAGAGTATATTTAAAGCTCTTAAATTTGCATTACCTAACGGTGACCAAACAAGTCATAGCCCTAACAAGCTAGTAAAGGGTCTGAGACGCTGGTAAAAGTTGTCTCTTCGGGAGCCAAAAATTTTGCAAGGTGCTTCTTTCCTTTGTTACTTCATAATTGTGGAAAATTAAACTTGATTAAAAAGTTGAAAAGAATGCAGCATCTTTTATTGTATGCCTTTTGAAGATCAGCAAGTGGTTGCTTTCTCGTGAGGTAGTAGAGAATAAAGTTTGGTTCCAGATTTCTCCTCAATGCCTTTCTACACTTGCTTACACTTAGACTTAACGAAATTAGGCATTGATTAATCAGCGCTTCATTATGTTAAATCAAGAGTAATCAATAGCACAGACTGACAAATTAGACTTTTGGAAACGAAAACGATCCCACTGGTATAAAAAGACCACTGCTTATAGACAATTCTCACACTTCCACATGCGTTAATGCAGAAGCATAATTAGTGCCATTAAACAGGTTCCGGTCCTGCTGGAAACATCAACTGAGGCTTCTGGTGGTTCTAAATGCACATACAATCCAATCAAACAGACTCACCAGAGTTTACACTCATTCTAATTTAAACATTTTCAACTCCAGCTGAGAAGCTCCGCTCATCATGTGTCACTTCGAACGAGACCTCCATCCAGCCATCCATCTATTATCTACCGCTTTTCCAATCTAAGCAGAGAAAACCAGACTTCCCAGCCACCTCCTCTAGCTCCTCCAGGGGGATACCGAGGCTTTCCCAGGCCAGCCGAGAGATATAATCCCCCCAGCGTGTCCTAGGTCTTCCCCGGGGTCTCCTCACGGTTGGACATGTCCGGAACACCTCCACAGGGAGGCATCCTAACCAGATGCCTGAACCACCTCAGCTGGTTCCTCTCAACATGGAGGAGTAGCGGCTTGACTCTGATCCTCCTCCGTGCAATCGAGACCCGATACCCCACGGAGGGAACTCATTTCGGCAGCTTGTATCTGCGATCTAGTTCTTTCGGTCATTACCCAAAGCTTACCACGGGTCAAAGTAGGGACGTAGATTGACTGGTAAATCGAGAGTTCGGCCTTTTGGCTCAGCTTTCTTTTCACCAGGACATTCCAACAAGACAACTAATGAAAAACAGTTGAGCTGAACAGGAGAGTGAACACAGGGCTGAACCACGCAACAGATTTACAGCTTTGTGGTTAAAAATGATCAGCTTGGAGATAAACATGAACTTACTGGCGTATGTACATTTCTTTAAATTGTTGTCAGTGAGTTTTGCTTAAAATTCTTAAGGATCAGACCCTGTGACTCAGTGAGTTGTTTAATGTAGAAATACACTGATGTGTCTCTGTGCTAGGTCAGGCATTCAGGGCGCTCACTAACACTGCTCATGTGTTAACGGAATGTAAGTAGAAAGATCTTGCTGTACTTTTTCTCCTCCAAGATGAAGCACAGTAAGTTCTAGAGTCTTTAGTGTGTCTGTATAGAGATGGGATGTGATGTTGTGTTGGAACAAAGAGATCTGCTTTCCTCCTTCTCCACTTTGCAAAACTCATCATAGACAGATTCCTCATGGATCACATTTGGATTTTCTTGTGAAATAGACTCGGTCGTCTGAATGCACCTACTTTCACGCTAGATTTTTCAAACTAGCCTTGCACCCGTGTTGGAGAGACTTCCAGACCCGCTAACTACTCTCTTGTTGGCCATACAGGTGCTAAATGAAGATTTATGAGGTAGGTGAGGGAGAACAAAGTTGGGTTCTAGATTTCTCCTCAGGGCCTTTCTACATTTGACTTAATGTCAAGTGTAGAAAGGCGCTTCATTATGTTAAATCAAGTGGAATCAATAACACAGACTGACAAATGAGACATTTGGAAACGAAAACCTCCACAGTTCCACAATTAGTGGCGTTAAACAGGTTCCAGTCCTGGCCATTCTTAAATACACATAAAGTCCAATCAAACAGGCTCACCAGAGTTTACATTCAATCTAGTTTAAACATGTTCAACTACAGATGAGAAGCTCCACTTATTAGGTGTCGCTTCCAACGAGATAACCAGCGTTCAAATGTTCAATTTTTGTGCAACACGCTTTGGTCAAGTTAAACCTTGTGCCCGTGTTGGAGAGACCTTCAGATTCAGAACTACTCTCTTGTTGGCCATACAGGTGCTAAATGAAGATTTTTGAGGGAGGTGTAGATGCTTTCTTGTGAGGTAGTTTAGTTACACTTGACTTAATGTAATTAGGCACTGATTAATCAGCGCTTCATTATCTTAAATCAAAAGTAATCAATAACACAGACTGACAAATGAGACATTTGGAAACAAAAACGAACCCCCTGGCGTATGAAGGACCACAACTTATAGACAATTCTCACACTTCCACAATGGTTAATGCAGAAGAATAATTAGTGGCTCTAAACAGGTTCTTAAATACACATACAAATCTAATCTAACAGACTCACCAGAGTTTACACTCAATCTTATTTAAATGTGTCACTTCTAATGAGATGACCAACGTTCAAATGATTTCCACTTTTGTGCAACACACTTCGGCCAAGTTAAACTAGCCTTGCACCTGTGTTGGATGGTTTACCTTCTTGTTGGTCATGCAGGTGCTAAATGAAGATTTTTAAGGGAGTTGCAGGTGGAAGTGGGATATCAATACTATACACAGTAGGATGTGATGATTGAGTGTCACAGTATTTCTTTTTTTTTAAACCTGTCATGTCTGGCAATTTTCGCAATCCGAATGGTAATCCAAATGCACTGATGTTCCAAACAAGTTTGTGGGCGTTGCTGCTCACCAGTGTTACAATGGCACATTCGGCAGTTAGCTGAGCGGCGCTGAACAGTGTTCTGATGAAGTGATAGATGTGCCTCTGCTCTGGGTTCTGCTTATCGTAGTCTACAGGTACTTCAGATTTCTGCAGTGAGAAAAACACACATGTTCTTTCCATCTTCCTTATTATTTCTGTAATACAACAAACATGGGGCTTATATTTCTCTAATAGACAAAAAGTGTGTTGTGTTGGAGACTCACAGATAGTGGGTGGAGCTTCTCATCAAAGATATCCAGCAGTGACTGGCCATCCAGGTCCCTAAACCAACCAGTCATAGAGGGTTGAAGGTCAAAATAACACACAAACAAATCATAAAATAAATAAATAAATAAATAAATGAAAGCAAATAATGCCTGATTAGCATACCGAGCCTACAGTATACAGTCAGAATCATTTACCTGTTCCTGATGTGGTAGTAGATGGCCAAAGAGACGCTGCAAAAATGACACACACACACATTTCTCACATACACAGCAGCTGTTTTTTCTGATGTATAAGAGTGAGTACAGCTAACATGGCACGGACGTGTGTAAGTGTGAGGTCATGTGCTGCTTGGTTTGTATTTGTGTTGACAGGCGTTTCTGTACCACTTGATGGTGAATTTGAGGTGGGGTTGGCTGACTGTGTTATCGTCCAGATAGATAGTGGAACAGGAACTGTGTCTCTTTCTGCTGCTGCCATGATGCTACAGAGAGAGAGAGAGAGAGAGAGAGAGAGAGAGAGAGAGAGAGAGAGAGAGAGAGAGAGAGGAAGGAGGAGGAGGGAAGGAAAAGAATTGAAATGATATAATTATTAAGGCTGCTTAAAAGAAAATATGTTCACCCCACATGCAAGGAACTGGAAGTATACACTCAGTGCACATTGGTAGGCCAAAAAATAGCTTAGAGGTCATTTAGATTAAAATACATTACTTACATGATTAACATACAGTGTCTTACGTTTATCCTGGCCTACAGAGAGAGAGAGAGAGAGAGAGAGAGAGAGAGAGAGAGAGAGAGAGAGAGAAAACAGTAGATTGTTTTAAGGGGCCAGCATTGGCTGACACAGATGGGAAGGAGGCAGGTCATTACAGCCACTACAGGTCACTACATTGGTAGACACTGATACTGCCATCTGCACATACCTGCCATCCCAGAATAACACAACCAACCCCGCTGCACACACACATAATGTCCACGCAATCACTATCACTACAAACTATTTACAAGAATTAATCTCCCTAACTGCAGGTTGGAGACTTCTTATGAGCCTTCACATATTCAGTAGCTAACTGTGAATGCTGACTACCAAATGAAGAATATCATAATTTTAACTGAACACTTTTGTGTTTCCTCAGTTGGACTCAAGTGGACAGAACTAAGACCTCAAGAAGAAACAAAACGAATTTTTAAATTCTGACTTTCAGGCAGACTTCTGCCAGAAATGAAAAGCTTAAAAAACAAGACATATAGAAAGTTTACCCTTAGAAATGACTTACATTTCTGCACTGGTTGCTAATAATAAAATGTGAACAGATCGTTATCTGAAAGTCACAGTTATAGACAGACACTATCTAACTAAACTAAGAACACACAAACAGTCTTGTCATGTCTTTTGTTGAGCACATTCAGAAACATCTACAATTCAGGCTTTTTGTACCCTGTGGATCAGCTTTAGCAGCAATCGCCACCACCAAGTATTTGGCTGCAAATAATATTTTATTTGATCACACTCGGATTTCCTTGAAGAGTAGACTCGGTCGCATGAATGCACCTACTTTCACGCTTGCAGAAGTGCTTTATAAATGCTTTTTTTCAAAGAGCTGTGCGGTACATATGTCAGCCACGGCATTTACTGAGCTCGCCACTGAGCTCCATGCAGCAGTTAACAGCGTACACTGTTCGAATGTTTTCCACTTTTGTGCAACACTCAAACAAGTTAAACTAGCCCTGCGTCGGTGTTGGAGAGACTTCCAGACGCGCTTACGAAAGTTGGGTATTTCCGTAACACATATTTATTGCGCAACAAGTTCCTTGCGGAAAAACTACAAATGAGTTTTAGGTCATCACTATTTTCTGGGATTTCTTGCACAGCTTTCTTCAAGTCACTCACAATTTCTCTATAGTGTCAAGATCAAGGATTCAATTCAAAAACACAAATCTTCTTTTTTTTAACCATTCATCTAATTGAGTTACTCGTGTGCTTTGGGTCATTGTCTTGTTGCATCATCAAAAGTCTCTTCAGCTTGAGGTCACAGACTGCTGCCATTAAATTCTGAATTCATTTTTCTCTCAATGGCCGCAAGCCATCCAAGCACTGAGGAAGCAAAGCAGCCCAAACCATGATGTTCAGTCCACCATGCTTCATAGTTGGGATGAGGTTTTGGTGCTAGTGTGCAATGTCCTATCCTCGAGACCAGCTGCAATTCATTTATTTATTTATTTATTTATTTATTTATTTATTTATTCATTTATTTATTTATTTATTTATTTGAAAGCTGCTTTCTTCCTTGTTTTTAACAAAGGTGTTTTTTGAAGCTTGTAGAGTTACCTGTAGGCCCTTTGCTGTTAACCTTCTGTTCTTTCTCACCTCTTGCAGAACTGCCTGTTGTGCTCTTGGCGTGACCTTAACAGGACGTCCACTCCCAGGAAGAGGAGCAACAGTCCTAAATTTCCTCCCTTCATAGAGAATTTGTCTAACTGTGGATTAATGTATACTGAGGTATTTAGCAATGCTTTTGGGGCCTTTTCCATCTTCATGCATCTCAATAACACGTCTTCTGAGGTCTTCTGAAAGTTGTTTGCATCAAATCTTTTCTGAGGAGAACAGATTTGTGAGTGGCCAGATTTTGTATTCTGCATTTATTTAATGGGCTAAACACCTGTGGAACACACACGTCCAATCTTATCTCCTTACTGGAAATACCTCTTGCCAGTTACCTCTTTAGGAAAGTCATTAACACAGATTCACTTACTTTTACCAGCCCGCGCTGTGGATGTTACTCAACGTGGTCAATAAAAGACATGACATGTAGAACCGTTTGTGTGTTATTAGTTTAATTAGATTGCTTTTGTCTACAATTGTGACTTGGACAACATTTTTATTAGTAATTGTTTCAGAAATCCAGATAAAGGTTTTTCTTACTTTTTCATGCAACTGTATTTGCTGCCATGACTAACCCACTGTCAGTCACCTACACAGTACAGATTAATTCTACTCTAACTTTGGAGTCATACAAAAACAAACACTTACAAATTCACCTCTTTCCACATACACATGAAAACAGATATACTTACTGTCTGTCTGTGACTTGCTGAGGAATAAAGTACTTGCTCGTGGATGATCTGAAGGGTTGCTCTCCAAATTGAGCTCTGCAAATAACACAATCATAAAAATAATCATTAGCAGCCTATCCAATCATTTATATCATTCTTACCACTATATAATAATAATAATAATAATAATAATAATAATAAACATCATTAATCCAATATAAAACTAGTCAGTATTATTTAGTGTACATTGTTTAAGATTCATTGGGTATTATCTAAATCACAATTTGCTTTAATATGCATGTACACTTGCAGAGCAGCAGAGTGAAGGACCTGCAGTCATTTCATTTTGCCACAAGGGGGCACAGAGAGTCAGTTTGGGATTAATTAACGTCCAGAAATAATCACTTTCTACAAACCTGTAGTGTCCTGCAACATCCACTAAATCTAATTACAGAAATCTGCTATTTTATGGTGCACTTAATTCACACACGGGTGATAAAAATGGTGTGTACTCTGCATAGAATAATGACTGCCAATGGAACAGGAGGCTCTGAAACAGCTACACATCACCTTCAGGTGCACTGGACTGTGGAGCAGTGAAACTTGGTTCAACTTGGAGTTTCATCTATTTGCTCTGGGCTTGATGTTTGTAGTACAGAACTAATCATCCAACATTAGTATCGGTTCTTACTAATGATCTGAATACCATCAAATCCTCACAGCAATGTTCCATGATCTAGTCTAAAGCCTATCTTAAAGAGCTTCGATTACAGAATAAACACTGTACAAACAAACTTGGTCTGTAAACATTCAGACATATAGTGTAGAGCTATTGGTTTTAATTTTATGATGCAGATTTTACAATATTGTCCAACACTAGTTCATTATTAGTTTTAATACTGACCAATGTTACCCCTCAAGTTCCCACCAAGGCCATTCTTCAGCAACTACTACACGTTATTATGTAAAAATGTAAGGCTTATTTATTCATTAGACAGTTATAGATTGAAGAACTGACTTGCCCTACATTGCACTGACTTTTGCTTTTTAGTCAATTCAGTGGTCTCTAAACCATTTCTCAGGGTCCTCTAGAGGGTCCACATTTTTCTTCATTTTCCTTCATTCATGTGAGTTGGGTTGGAGCAAAAATGAGCTCATCTTGGAGGCCCTAAGAACTGGGTAGGGAATCACTGGTCTATGCATAGGCTAAATCGCGGTCTCGGAAACAAGATAATATTATGTAAAGTTAGCAATAAAAAAATCAGTGAAGCCATTCTTTATTAGTGCTACTACAGTATGCTAAAAGAATAGCAGACCTTGACTGGACTGGATTTTAATCTTCAATTAAAATTTCCTTGCTGTAAATGTGATTTGTTTAAAGTATTAAACACTCTAATCACATCAATACACAACCGCTAAGACTGAAGAACAATTTCACAGTATGTTAATATCATGGCATATTCTGATACACTGGTATAGATATCAAACAGCACTACACTGAGATAAAGAGATAAAGTGGGAATCAGTAGAGAATCTCTCACTCAGGCAGGTTATTACTGGGTTCTTCTGTTGTGCTCGACAGAAAGTGATAACTCTTATTATAACCTGGCGATCGCTCACTCATCCTCACATTACTTTTAATTAATGAGAGAAAAGCATCGGGAAAGGCAGAAAAAGAGAGAGAAAGACAGAAAGAGAGAGAGAGAGAGAGAGAGAGAGAGAAAGAGAGAGCGAAAAAGAGAGCGAGAGAGCGAGAGAGAGAAAAAGAGAGGGATGGAGGAAGATGTTATACATGCTTATAGATATATGTTACGTAAACCCTAATTGCTGATTCACTCGTCCCAGTGCAACACACACTAACACACCACCACCACACATCACTGTCACTGAATGACCCACCATCCAAATAATACTTGCTCGGTGGTGGTCCTGTGGGGGTCCTGACCATTGAATTAAAAGGGGCTAACAAAGCATGCAAAGAATCAGATGGACTGCAGTCTGTAATTGTAGAACTACAAAGTTATAAAGCTGCTAAAATACAAGTAGATACAAAGAGGTGTAGGTGTACCTAATAAAGTGGCTGACTAGTGTATACATCATATAGATTTTTCTTTTCTTATTATATAAGAATATTCCATAATTCTGTTCTCTCTCTCTCTCTCTCTCTCTCTCTCTCTCTCTTTATTTCTCTCTATTCATGTCTCTCTCCCTCTCTCTCTCTTTCTCTCTCTCTCTCTCTCTCTCTCTCTCTCTCCCTGTCTCTCTCTTAATGTGCTGGTGTGTGTGTGTGTGTGTGTGTGTGTGTGTGTGTGTGTGTGTGGAGCGCAGCTGAGAGAGGCTGATATAAGCTGAGGAAGTGAAAATGAGAGAGGCAGTCTGGACTGAGATTCTCTGGGGGGAGGAGGGGGGGATAATATGATTAAAGGTTCAGCTCTGACATGACGAGACAGTCCGAACACTGAGAAACACGTTACCCTGGTCGTTCCTACAAGCACACACAATCAGACACAGACACGCTGCACATGTCTCTGGAGATGTCTGCACTATCCCAGAATTCCCCGGGGGGCCTTTCCTGAAGGCGGCAGCTGCTCTGCGGGATCAGACTCTAACCAGCCTGAAAAAACTCTTAATCGTCTGTTGGTCAGCATCATCGTCCTCAGCAAGGAATTAGACACACCAAATTAGAGAGAGTCATGCTTATCTCTTTCTCTCTCACACTCCTCTCTTTGTCTGACTAACCCCCGTGCACTCCCTCTGGCAAGTCTCCTCCCTCCTCCGCTCTTCTCATTATTTGTTCAAGTCTTTACTGTAGAGTCTCTCCTGAAACCTCTGTATCTCTGCTCAGCTGCAGCGACGCTCATACAGCCTCATTCAAACCACTCAAGTCGTATAAGCTAAACAACCAGCCAGCCCCAAAACCCACAGCTGCAGTTCGTGGAATGTTTATGGGGGGCAGACTGACAGTTCAGCTAAATGTGTTTGGACGCTGATTAGAGGCCTGCTCGCGCTAGGCTAAGGTGAGCCGAGGGGCAGCGTTTGTACCTGACTCACACTAAGACGTTTGCACATTCATTAATATTCAGATGTTCAGAATTACTGGCTTGGAGTGGTTTTGTTCTGTGATCTACACTCACACACCAAATTACATGTTTTACTGATTTTCTACATAAGAATATGTTAACATATCCTCTACAGAGAACACACCATAAATATGATACCAGCCTACAAATTTTAGTGGACAAATACTGTATAGTTAAAAAAATTAAACCTTAAATATAAAAAATGTTTGTAGAAGTTAATGTTAATTTCAGCAAATTAACAGTATTTATGGATTAAAATGTGGAGAAGTGTGTTAATGGATGTGTTAACTTATTTACACTTATTGACAAACATATTACACACATATATACACACATAATGTGTCCAAACTTTAGCACAAGACTTTATAGTAATAACTTATTACACAATATTATACACTATTTACTAAAAGACATTTCTATTCTATATTATACTATACTATACTATACTATACTATACTATACTATACTATACTATATAATATTATACTATATTAAACTATAAATAATATGCTGTAATAATAAGCTTCCATCATTTTTGTTATTTCAAAATGATTGTTTCAAGTTATTTTTATAATATAATTAATTCTGTATATACATATTATTTGGACTTATTCCTCTGTGCTATACAACTGTGTCGGTCACTGTACAGTCTTGCACAGACTTGCAATGACACTATGCCTTGATATTTATTTTATTGATGTAAATGTAAAAGCAAACATTCTATTTAGTTTCGAAGTCAAAACAATCATGACACTACTGAAACGTTTTCACTACCCATGATGCAATGGTACGACCTGCTCATGTTAAATGTGCATGAATGAGCATTACAGATAAGATGTGAGGAACTGATGGTGCAGCACCATTTAAGATGGAACTAGAAAATTCTAACAAGAAGCTGGCAAATAGAAAGCCAGCCTTAGTCTCGTCAGCTCTCGCAGATCTCGCCACAGTTTAGATGCTGGCTCTCAACTATTAAAGTCACATCCATTAAAGAGAATTTAAACTGGTTCTGGTCTAAACGCTGTTCAACAGGAAACAAACTATTGTTTATCAAGCCAAATAAAAGTGGTAAAGAGCATCTCTACAAACCAACAAGCTTTCCAGAGCAAAGAGTGCTGCTGAACCAATGCAGCTTCAATTCTACTTTATTCCTGAATTGCATTTGTAACTATTGGTAGCAAGTAAACTGGATATCCTTGCTGAGCGGAACTCCAAGTTTGTTCTTGTTGCACACATCGTGTTAAGTGATTGGATGTCTTGCATACCAGTCCAGTCTCCTTTTGCTATCACAGTTCTGGAAACCTTACTGGTCTGTTTTACACACCACCATTATAGGGCAGTCTTATGCAGCCTGCAGCCTGAACTGCTTTCAGCTTGTGTAGTATTTTTCCACAGCGCCAACTAGTGGAATCTATTATTTAACTACTAGTTCATGATGATGTAGGGAGCATGCATTTAGAACTATATTAAAACCAATGCTCCAGCGTTCAAGATTGTCTGTTTCTATTATCGCTATACCAGATACTCGCCAGCCATATACTCTCATCCAGATACTGTTATAGTGTTAACCTCCTCCACTAGTGTGAGACACGCTTCATGCCAACTTTTATTGTTGTGCCTTAAATTTGAAGGCTTCTCAGCACTGCAATAATAACAGCTTGAGTCTATGCAAGCGTTGGGAGGTTTGTTGTATCTAGTGTGTACGTTAGGTCTATTATTATGCAAATCTGACTCACTAAGATGTTTTTAAACGAGCCTGGTGAATTCCCTGTGGATTGCCTGGGCCTGCAACAAACATGTGAGGCTCATAATCATGGAGAACATCTTAAGGATTTGCATAAAACCTGGAGCCAAAGCACAAATTTGTTTGGAGAAAAGATTCTCCCGTGTCCTCAGGGCAAGAAGCCTTGCTGTTTTTCTCCTCCGTATGTTTGTGAGCATGTATCCTAGTACATGAGGTGGGGTTTGTTAGAATATGGGTGGGGAACACAGCGCTGGACGTTTGCCTAACTATGTTCTTCAAGCTGTTATGGGCAGTCCAAGGGTGCATCTCATATCTCCGGCTCTGCATCACTGTTTACTTGCATCCTTTCCTCATGTATTAGCTTCTCCTGCTGACAAAGCGAGGAAGATATGTAATACAGCTAAGATGTGAGGAACTGATGGTGCAGCCTCATTTAAGGTGGAA
>CM038723.1:20814465-20871965 GCA_021613375.1 Megaleporinus macrocephalus | reverse complement strand
CATCACTCCCCATCACGCCCCATCACTCACCATCACTCAACATCACTCACAATCACTCACCATCACTCATCACTCGCCTCACTCACCATCACTCACCATCACTCACAATCACTCACCATCACTCATCACTCGCCTCACTCACCATCACTCACCATCACTCACCATCACTCACCATCACTCACAATCACTCACCATCACTCCCCATCACTCACAATCACTCACCATCACTCAGCCTCACTCCCCATCACTCAGCCTCACTCCCCATCACTCACCATCACTCACCATCACTCACCATCACTCACCATCACTCAGCCTCACTCACCATCACTCACCATCACTCACCATCACTCACATTCACTCACCATCACTTACCATCACTCCCCATCACTCACCATCACTCCCCATCACTCACCATCACTCAACATCACTCACAATCACTCACCATCACTCACCATCACTCCCCATCACTCACCATCACTCAACATCACTCACCATTACTCAACATCACTCAGCATCACTCAGCCTCACTCACCATCACTCACCATCACTCACCATCACTCAGCCCCCACTCACCATCACTCCCCATCACTCCCCATCACTCACCATCACTCAACATCACTCACCATCACTCACCATCACTCACCATCACTCAACATCACTCAGCCCTCTCACCATCACTCACCATCACTCCCCATCACTCACCATCACTCACCATCACTCACAATCACTCACCATCACTCAGCCCCCACTCAACATCACTCAGCATCACTCACCATCACTCACCATCACTCACAATCACTCACCATCACTCAATATCACTCAGCATCACTCACCATCACTCACCATCACTCACAATCACTCACCATCACTCACCATCACTCACCATCACTCAGCCTCCACTCACCATCACTCCCCATCACTCACCATCACTCACCATCACTCAGCCTCCACTCACCATCACTCCCCACCACTCACCATCACTCACCATCACTCAGCCTCCACTCACCATCACTCACCATCACTCAGCCTCCACTCACCATTACTCCCCATCACTCACCATCACTCCCCATCACTCACCATCACTCAGCCTCCACTCACCATCACTCCCCATCACTCACCATCACTCAGCCTCCACTCACAATCACTCAGCCTCCACTCACCCACACTCTCAGACCCACACCCTCTCTCAGACCCGCACTCACAAACCCACACTCTCAGACCCACACTCTCAGACACACATTCTCAGACACTCACTCTCAGACCCACACTCTCAGACACCCTCTCTCAGACCCACACTCTCAGATCCACACCCTCTCTCAGACCCACACTCTCAGACCCCTACTCTCAGACCAGCACTCTCAGACCCACACTCTCAGACCCACAACCTGTCTCAGACCCACACCCTCTCTCAGACCAACACTCTCAGACCCACACTCTCAGACCCCTACTCTCAGACCAGCACTCTCAGACCCACACTCTCAGACCCACAACCTGTCTCAGACCCACACCCTCTCTCAGACCAACACTCTCAGACCCACACTCTCAGACCCCTACTCTCAGACCAGCACTCTCAGACCCACACTCTCAGACCCACAACCTGTCTCAGACCCACACCCTCTCTCAGACCAACACTCTCAGACCCACACTCTCAGACCCCTACTCTCAGACCAGCACTCTCAGACCCACACTCTCAGACCCACAACCTGTCTCAGACCCACACCCTCTCTCAGACCAACACTCTCAGACCCACACTCTCAGACCCACACCCTCTCTCAGACCAACACTCTCAGACCCACACTCTCAGACCCACACCCTGTCTCAGACCCACACCCTCTCTCAGACCCGCACTCTCAGACCCCTACTCTCAGACCAACACTCTCAGACCCACACTCTCAGACCCACACTCTCAGACCCACAACCTGTCTCAGACCCACAACCTGTCTCAGACCCACACCCTCTCTCAGACCAACACTCTCTCTCAGACCCGCACTCTCAGACCCACACTCTCTCTCAAACACACACTCTCTCTCAAACACACACTCTCTCTCAAACACACACCGCTATGATTTAATGCTAAAATGTAAATACTCAGAAAGTGGTGACTGTTATCCAGTGTCGTCAGTTCATTCTCAGACTCTCCTGGAATTCTTTATACATTCCATTATATCTGCATGGAACTCCATGGAATGTTGCTAAGCTGCCAGCATGTAATAATACCACCTTTTGACAACATTGTAGCAACAATTGTGACAATGTTGTGTGTTTGCTTGGAAGGAGGCAATGTAGCATGTAGCATTTT
Organism: Megaleporinus macrocephalus; assembly: GCA_021613375.1. Classification (NCBI taxonomy): domain Eukaryota; kingdom Metazoa; phylum Chordata; class Actinopteri; order Characiformes; family Anostomidae; genus Megaleporinus; species Megaleporinus macrocephalus. Next base: position 20,869,666 of record CM038723.1, on the reverse strand, counting down.
CAGTCCCAAATGTCTTCTTATTCTCTAATTAGTGCACTAAGTTATGACAGGGGGGCTTGAATATATATATTCAAGCCCCCCACTGGATTAAAATATTGAGATAACTGTGCTGAAAAAACTCAAGCTGGTTAAGCTGATTAAACTGATCATCCAGCAGGGCGTAGGGTGTATTTTCACCTAGTCGAAGTGGTTGACCACTTTGGTCATCCTAAAATTTAAAGGAAGAAGACCAAGAAGGTTAACCAGCTTCCAACTAAAGCTGGTTTGAGCAGGAGTTTTTATCATTATGACATATTTAGTCAAATTATGAGAAAAAAGTGTCTAATATTTCTCAGTATGAGACTGTTGTAAGGATATTTCAAGATTATTAAATGTATTATATAGTAATTATTATCTAGTGAAATTCTCTTTTCTACTGGCAAACAATATTGCTTGTTTCAATAAATAATCAGAACCAGAATTCCTTTTAGGTAAAGCCTAAAACCTTTAATAGCTAAACCAAGCAGACACTGATATAAGTTATATGTATGTTATTTGTATATTATCTGGATTGAGCAACTTGGCAAAAAAAAAAAAAAAGTCTGGAAATAATAAGAGGCTGAGCTTGGAGAATTATGGTGATGCTGGATGGAGGATGCCGGTACAACACTGCCCCCCAGTGCTTAAAAAGTGCAGGTAAAGATGAACAGTGCTTAACAAGGGTTACTTGGGCTGAGGCTCAGATAATCACTCTACAGCTTGGTATCATATATATAAATACCATTTACCTAGTTGTGATTGGTTTACATTGATACAACTTTGTATAGTTATAACTTGTGTGAACGTTTAACAGTGCTCATTTAATGTTTTCTCCTTTTTTTTTTGCTGTCACATCATTTTCATATTTTTATTCACAATAAAATTAGGATTTTCTATTGCTGTAATAGCTCTAGTCATCGACTTGCTTCATGATCCATGTTCTCTCGAGATTCAGTTAAAGTCCCGACTTTTTTTCTTAAGAATTTGTTGGTATAATTCAGAATTCTTTGTTCTATTAAAGCCATCTTGGACTTTATACTACCACCACCATGTTTCACAGGGGTAAGGTTCTTACGCTGGAATACAGTGTTTCTCTTTGTCCAGACATAACACTTCTCATTTAAGCCAAAAGGTTCTGTCTTGGTGTCCACAAAACATTTTGGAAACTTTCTGGTTTGTCCACATGATCTTGCGTACTGTGTAATGTTCTTTTTTCCCTAAATTCCATTTGTTTCATGCCATAATACACTTCCACAAACATTTGTTGTGAACATTCACCATCCTGGACATTTGATAATCCTAGAGTTTGATGCACTTTTGGCTTTTGACTCATAGATCTGTAATATTGCCTATAAATAATAAATAAGTAATAAATAAATAAACACGCATGGAACTGTTTTCTCGTTTGTTTAATCAGGTTCTCTTTATCAACATTTTGGGCTTTTGTGAAAATCTGATTATGTATTAGGGCATATTTCTGTAGAAATCAAAAATAATCCTAACGGGTTCACAAACTTAAGCACCACAACATGTAATTCTATTGTACAGTTATAAAAAAACATGAACTCTTTCATGCATACATTATTGGAAATTGTATTGAAATAAAAAAATGATACTTTAGTGTAACAGTAGTATTGTTAGTAGGACTGTAATTTCACAGACCTACAGAATGGTGTAATGTTCATCATAGCCTGTAGGTGTCACTGTCCTAGCAGACACTGGTTAAAACTCACAGAGATGCTGCAGTAGCGCAGGACACCGGAGGGAGGTGCTCGAGATCGCTGTGGAATTTTCCATGTAAGGCTGGGTCAGTGCCAAGGCCTGGTGATGCCATACTGAACAAGCACATTCTGATGTGTTATTGCAATGTCTCCAGCCTGTTACCACACACACACACACACATACACACACACACACTTGTTTCTGTGAAATTGTGGGGGCGTATAGACTTCCATTCATTCTAGAGATTTACCAAACCAGAACTTTTACTAGCCTATTCCTAACCATGTCCTTAGCCTTCATTTAACTTATACCTTTACTTTAACCTTACCCATACCAGTACTCTTACCCTGACCTTAAATCATAATCAAATGATTTGCAGCTGGTCCCCACAAAAACGAGAGGCCCCCGCAATGCCATACATGAACAGGTTTTGGTCCCCACAATGTGGCATTAACCTGACCCACACACACACTTACTGGACATTCAGTAACAAAAATAACGAAGGTATTATAGCTAAATAACAGTTTGTGCTTCTACAGAGACGGTCTGTTACTCTGACACTGACCGAACAAGGCAAATACAAATGACTCATAAATCTGCACTGAGGCACATCCTACAATCAGGGTTATTAAAAAAGCTTATGAATGCTTTTCTCACTCTTCAGCAAAGACCTTGGGCAGGAAGAGAAAGAGAAGACTGAGCATGATGCTGGCCAAGGATGTTCACACAAAACACAACCACACATGCAGAATACACCTCACTCCTAAAGACTGATGAATCAGACTGGTTCAAAAGAGAATGTGTTGCGCTGCTTTCTGAGATAAGCTTTAGTGTAATTGATAAGCGTGTGACTTGTGGTCAGACACTGAAAATGTTCTTTGTCGAAACATGAATAAAATAAGTGGAGAGAACAGGTGTGTGTGTGTGTGTGTGTGTGCACAAAATGCATGACTCATTTTGCAAGAGTTGTGGTTGAGAGACTTCTATAACATCCTCCCTCATACACAGGCACGCGTGCAGGCACACAGGCTGCAGCACTCCCTGACAGCAGCCAATGAACGAGCCGTCCATACATTCAGAAAAATATTTTATTAAAAATAGACATAAGAGCTTTTTTAAAACAGTGTTTAAAGCAAGGAAGGGCATATAAACATTTTCTCTTCAACGCAACTTCAAAATCTGGCCACAAACTAATACAGGGAGATGCTGGTTTCAACTTTCCTTAACAATGTTTTTCCACTTAAAGCAAAACAACACAAAGCAATATTTAAATATTTAAATTATTCGGCAGGGATCGGTCGTCAGGCAGATGTACGCCGAACACATCAGGGGCTGAATCATGATGTGCTGACTATGATGTCGTAGTGGGTAGCTCTCACTTCAGAACTACTCATGATGTCATAGTGGGCAGCTCTTATTTCAGAACTAGTCATTATGACATCATTGGGCAAGTCTATACAGAACAAATAAGGGGTTGAATTTCGATAAGGTGGTGCTGAACATGATGTAATAGTCGTTCTCTTTTTTAGAACTACTCATTATGACATCATCAGGCATATGTATACAGAACATATCAGGTGTTGAATTCCGACAGGCCGGCACAGACTGTGATGTCGTAGTGAGTAGTTTTGAAATGAGAACTACTCATTATGACTTCGTCAACAAATCTATACAGAACACATCAGGGGCTGAATTATGATGTGCTGACTATGATGTCGTAGTGGGTGGCTCTCATTTCAGAACTTGTCATTATGACATCATCAGGCAAGTCTATACAGAACACATCAGGGGCTGAACTTCGACAGGGTGGTGCTGACCATGATGTCATAGTCGTTCTCTTTTTTAGAACTACTCATTATGACATCATCAGGCAAATGAATACAGAACATATCAGGGGCCTGATTCCGACAGGGCGGCGCTGATTGTGATGTCATAGTGAGTAGTTTTGAAATGAGAACAACTCATTATGACATCATTAGACAAATCCATACAGAACACATCAAGGGCTATGGTCAAGGATGTCACAGTGAGTAGTTCTCATTTCAGAAGTACTCATTAGGACATCATTAGAAAAACCTGTACAGACCTCATCAGAGACTGAATTATGATAAGCTGGTAAAGACCATGATTTCATAATAAAAGTCTGCAATTTCAGAACTCCATATTATGACATCATGAGGCAGATCTATACAGAACATGTCAGGGACTGAATTATAATAATATGGTACTGGCCATGATGTCATAGTGGGCAGGTGTCATGTCAGAACTACTCATTATGGCATCACCAAGCAAATACAGAACGTGTCAGGGGCTGAACTCGTGTCAGGGGCGGATGCTGCTGATGTCATAATGAGTAGTTCTGAAATGAGAATGCTACAGTAGCTACATGAGGGAGGCAAGCGAAGGTGGCAACCGGGTAGGCATGCACACACAAACACGCACACACAAACACGCATACGCTCACACACAACAAGAAAATAATGCCATCCAATTTGGCAACCTGGTAATCAATTATTTTACACACAGGATTTGAACAATTAACTCATGTCTTTTTTTTTTTACAACAGAACAACTTTTTTCAGTTCTCCAGAACATAAACTCATAATTTAAGAGCCAACAATTCAATCACACTGAACAGCACAAAAGTACAGCTGATCAGCGTTAGCCATTAGAACCTAACCTTAAAATCCTGAACATTTGCTGTAACACCAATTAAAATATGTAGTTCAGCTCAGTAGCACATACAAACATACCCACACACATACACATGTGTTTATTTTAATATTGGGACACTTGCCTGCAGGGCTGGGCATCGAATTTCAGTACCTTTTGTGGTACTGACTAAGTTACCACAACTCACTACAGGGTGCTGAAAAACATCATGTCATTTAATAATATATTACAATACCTAAGCAGTGAGCAAAGAAGCTTGCTTCATAACCTAGGCTGGTGACTGGCCGTCAAACTGCATTTTGTAATCATGTGATCAACATCACAGCGTTTCGATTAGTGGTCCACTGCGGTCAGTAAAAGCACCCGTTACCAGCACCTCACACACACTTCTGCTTTGAAATTTAAAAGAAGGTATCACAAGTATTGTTCAGGAATTGAAATGTATAGTACACAGAGACCACCCTCTATTTACTTCACTTCAGCTCAATTAATTGATGAACATTGGGGTGACATCTGTGTTTGACAGAGCAGAAAATTAAGCTCCACGCTTGATTCAGATCTGAAGAAATCCACTCCTGATTCCATCCATCCTTCTACTGTGAGAAGAGAACCCAACACTATGGGTCTGACGGATGTGTAGCGGCCAAAAGCCGTTATTGAGAAAAGAGAGAATGTTTTTCTTAAAACAATGGACTGACCACCCCGGAGTCCACATGTTTGGGATTACTTGGGGTGTGAGAAGTGTTTCTCTTTAGAAAGTGTAGAAGTATATAAAGATTTCTTTGAAAACAGGTCTCCACCCAATTGAAAACACCCCAAATACTGAAAAAATACATTATATGTTGTTGATAAGGCTTCCATCATATATCTGCTTTTCCTGATGCTGAAAAAATAAATAACTTGTACTTAATGGCCAAATGAAGGGTGGTCTCGGACTTCTATACAACATACGTACACACTCACTGAGAGCTTTATTAACCACATCTATCTAAATAGTCCATCAGCTCCACTTATCATACAGGTGCACTGTGTAGTTCCACAATTACAGTAGACTGCAATGATTGAAGGTCATCTGATTGTCTGTATACATTGTTATTTCACCTTTACCCCATTCCTCAATGGTCAGGACCCCCAGAGGGCCACCACAGAGCAGGTATTATTTGGTTGGTGGATCATTCTCAGCACCGCTGAGACACTGCTGTAGTAGTGGTGTGCTGCACTGGTATTAGTGTATTACAGCAATTCTTCTGTAATAATACCAGCTGTGTGTTGGGCATGTGGGGGTCTAGACCCTTGAAGAACAGAGTAAAAGAGAGCAACAAAGCACTGCAGTGAAAAGTGTAATTAAAGAGCTACATTGTAAAAGGAAATGATAAAATAGACAAGAGTGTAGAAACAAGGTAGGTGTGCCTAATCAAGTACTCAGTGAGCGTAAGTATTGGGAACGATATGAAACAATTAGGAACGATATCAAGTCATTTTGCTACTAGAATTTAAAAGACAAGCCTTTGTCTACTCATCTGTATTACAAGCAAGGAAAAAACCTAATTTCCCCATTCACTCCACTCTGCACACATCAAATTCCACCCAGAAAATACAGAAATGTCAAACCCAGAGCATGAGATCCACTGTAGCATTCGATTTAGCACAGCCTTGATGTTTGTCTGTTTTTCTGGTTGATATTTTCTAAGATTGTAGGAGAAGATCTGGGTTAAAGCATGGCTTCCAGAGGTGATTCATATGTACAAGGTGTGTTTTAATGCAGCAAGTATGTGTATGGCTGTGTGTGTGTGTGTGTGTGGCATGAAACAAAACAAAATCAAACATAATTCAGAAAAAAAAAAATCTGGAGAGGAGATAGGTAGTTTCAGCCCCGGGGAGTTTGTAAACCTCACACACACGCGTGTTCATGTGTGTGCGCTGCAGCAGTCTTTAAGCATGTGTGTGTGTGTGTTTGTCTGTGTGCATGAGATGTGCAAAGTAGGAGTGTGTGTGTGTGTGTGTGTGTGTTACTCAGGCTTGTGGCAGTAAATGTCTTTGAGGGCTTTGAGTTCCTCTATTAGAGTTTTGTTCTGGTTTTCCAGCACAGCCACACGATTTTCCAAACACTTTACATACTCCTTCTTCTTCCGGCGACACTCTCGCGCTGCCTCCCTGTTGAAAACAAAACAAACAAACATACAACTAGTTTACATGTGCACATATATGAACATATATCCAAACAGACACACACGTTAAAGAGGAATGCCTACTTTTTAAGTAATGCCTACTTTAAGTTTTACATAATTTAATGATTAAGCAAGCAAAGTCATTCAGAGAAGACGGATGTGTAAAGCACAGCTCTTAATCAACGTATCAACGCACAGTCAGAACTGCTCTGTACACGTTTTTAAAACATTCCAATAGGCAGGTCGTATTGAGAGAGAGCAGCACAATCACTGAGGGAGAGAGAGCAGCACAGTCACTGAGGTAAAGAGAGCAGCACAGTCACTGAGGGAGAGAGAGCAGCACAATCACTGAGGGAGAGAGAGCAGCACAGTCACTGAGGGAGAGAGAGCAGCACAGTCACTGAGGGAGAGAGAGCAGCACAATCACTGAGGCAGAGAGAGCAGTATAGTCACTAAAGGAGAAAAAGCAGCATTGGGGGAAAGAGCAGCACAGTCACAGAGGGAGAGAGAGCAGCACAGTCACTGAGGGAGAGAGAGCAGCACATACACTGAGGGAGAGAGAGCAGCACAGTCACAGAGGGAGAGAGAGCAGCACAGTCACTGAGGGAGAGAGAGCAGCACAGTCACTGAGGGAGAGAGAGCAGCACATACACTGAGGGAGAGAGAGCAGCACAGTCACAGAGGGAGAGAGAGCAGCACAGTCACTGAGGGAGAGAGAGCAGCACATACACTGAGGGAGAGAGAGCAGCACAGTCACTGAGGAAGAGGGAGTAGCGCAGTCACTGAGGGAGAGAGAGCAGCACAGTCACTGAGGGAGAGAGAGCAGCACAGTCACTGAGGAAGAGGGAGTAGCGCAGTCACTGAGGGAGAGAGAGCAGCACAGTCACTGAGGGAGAGAGAGCAGCACAGTCACTGAGGGAGAGAGAGCAGTACAGTCACTAAGGTAGAGGGAGCAGCACGGTCACTGAGGGAGAGAATGCAGCACAGTCACTGAGGGAGAGAGAGCAGCACAGTCACTGAGGGAGAGAGAGCAGCACAGTCACTGAGGGAGAGAGAGCAGCACAGTCACTGAGGGAGAGAGAGCAGCACAGTCACTGAGGGAGAGAGAGCAGCACAGTCACAGAGGGAGATGAAGCAGCACAGTCACTGAGGGAGAGAGAGCAGCACAATCACTGAGGGAGAGAGAGCAGCACAGTCACTGAGGGAGAGAGAGCAGCACAGTCACTGAGGCAGAGAGAGCAGTATAGTCACTAAAGGAGAAAAAGCAGCATTGGGGGAAAGAGCAGCACAGTCACTGAGGTAAAGAGAGCAGAATATTCACTGAGGGAGAGAGAGCAGCACAGTCACTGAGGGAGAGAGAGCAGCACAGTCACTGAGGGAGAGAAGGCAGTATAGTCACTGAGGGAGAGAGAGCAGCACAGTCACTGAGGGAGAGAAGGCAGTATAGTCACTGAGGGAGAGAGAGCAGCATAGTCACTGAGGGAGAGAGAGCAGCACAGTCACTGAGGGAGAGAAGGCAGTATAGTCACTGAGGGAGAGAGAGCAGCACAGTCACTGAGGGAGAGAGAGCAGCACAGTCACTAAGGGAGAGAAGGCAGCACAGTCACTGAGGGAGAGAGAGCAGCACAGTCACTGAGGGAGAGAGAGCAGCACAGTCACTGAGGGAGAGAGAGCAGCACAATCACTGAAGGAGAGAAAGTAGCACAGTCACTGAGGGAGAGAAAGTAGCACAGTCACTGAGGGAGAAATCATTAGAATCAAAAATGATTAGAAAGCGTAAGTACAGGTGATGTAACACAGTTATCTGAAGTGTATGCAGGTATAACATTGTAGTTTGTTTATATTTACAAAATAAATCTTTTATAAGATAAATAGTTTTAATGGAATTAAAAAATGACAGATTCTTATTTTTATTGCACTTCATGAAATGTACCAACTTAGAAAACGCTGCTTACAGTTTCAAGATTCTTAAGTAAGATCATAACGTTTTCTAGTTTGATAGTTCTTACAGTGTTTATTCATAAAGTTATCAATTAATCACTTCTCTGAATAACTGTCTGGGCTCCCAAGAGCACAGGTGGGCATAAAGGGTTTAAGGGTCTCCTTTAACGTCAGTCCTGGCTTTTAATGTTATTTGTTTCTTATTGCTTTTTTATTTTTAAATCTTCTAAATCTTTATCATTTTCAAAGACAGGTTAATCTTTCACTGAATTATAATGATAATCTTATCAAGTGTGAAAAGTCTTTATGGAAAAAGAGGTTTTGAGTTAGTTGGTGTCTTTTCCTCAGTATAATAACTCTAAACCCTAAACCTTAGCCGAACCTTCTTCTGAATAACTCACTAAAACGGTTATAACCATCTAGTTTTTAACTTCAAACTTGAAGCCTTTCTAAAAGAAAGTGATTTATAAAGACAAGTTTTGTTGGTCCTGATGCTGTAGGTCAGAGTTGTTGTTCTATATATTTAGGAAATCTTGTCTTGAAAACAAAAAAAAACACAAATACAATAACAAACACATTCAAACAAACAGTGCAGGTGTGTGTCATACCTGTTCTTCATCAAGCGAACCTCTCTTTTGCGTGTAGCCTCCTCTGCTTGTTGCTGTGGACTGTGGATCGCCCCTGGCGATGCTGCCATGACAACACCCTGCGGTAACCCTGACGATGGGGAGCGGATCTGATACGCAGGCATGTCTCCAGTGGCAGCTACACACACACATACATGCACACACACACACAAACACACACACATACACACACACACACACACACACACACAAAACAGTGCAGACACGTCAGCAAACAGCTATATAAGTAAAAACAATTGACCTGAAATGAAAGTAATTAATGTCCAGTCACAGATTCAAAACTGACCACTGACTGTCAAAAGCAAAACACAAATAAACATTCACAAACCAACATGCCCTGAGCTTTAAATGGTCAACCACAACATTTGGCAACAATGAATGCTGTGTTAACTGTTGGTAAAATATATAATTCTAGGTTTAGGATGATCCAATGAACAGGCACAGAACTACACATTTATCCAATAAGAACGAAAAAAGGAATGGAATGCAGAAATAAGCCAATCAGCACTGCTGTGTTTGCCCTTGAGACCAGCATAAAGAGTGCAGCTCTAATTGGTCTAATTAGTTTATGTAATGCACCCAAAACACTTGCTGCAGTTAGTAAGGTTACATAAAGGACAATGGGCGCTCTTACCCACGTTTAAAAGCTGTTTTTAGAATACTTAGAAGACAGTATTTTATTATCCATGTCTCTATTCATTTCATACACACATACAGCCCAATCAATAGACTACATCTTTGTTTCAATATCACTTCTGTTTAAACTGTGACTTCACTGCCCTATGATAACATGGCTAGCGATGGATGAACAACAGCCTAACAATTATCATGCCTACATACGCGTACTGTGACTGCCAGTTTTCCATTATTATATATACAGCAACACGCAAAGTATTCTCATTATTCTCTGAAAGTAACTGTATTTCAGATAAACAGATGCAAATCACTACAAACAGGAAATACACACTATAGGTCTGTTTACCTGTGATAATTTACTTTCTTTACTTTACTTTAACTTTAAGCCTGTTATTATAAAGCATGCACCAAAGAGTTATACAGACAGATTCATGCCAATTAATTCTACAGCCAAAATAATTCTACAGTACTTAGCACAACATATTCAAACTGGAATTCAGAGAAAACACACAGCTTTCCCAATAATACTTAACAGTCAGCAACATCGTCTACCTTTTCCTTCTTTTACTTAATGGCACACAGCTGCAGTGTCTGTATGCAGATGTATATGAGTAGTAATTAATGCATTTACAACAAGTATTAGTATAAGTATGTTGTATATAATATTCATTTATATACAACAAGGTATATGGGTTGAATGGCAGAAGTTTTTTCCAAAGGCTTCACATCATTTTTTTATTGTATCTATTTCTATTTATCAAATTATTTACCATGACCAATTATGACTAATTACCAATTTATTTAATACACATAAACGTCTCTAAATGCTAGGCCCTCCAGTAATATACATACATACATACATACATACATACATACATAAACATTTTAGTATTTTCTAAATGCTAATGAAATATTTAATTATAATAGACTCTCTGGCAACCAAACTACTAATAGTATTTCAGTGCTTTCTAAATACCAATGAAATACTTAAGTACTGAACCCTGCAGCAACCAGCCAACCAACCAGTCAACCAACCTGCCAACCAATCAACCATCAAATAATATTTTAGTGCTTTCTAAGTGCTAATGAAATACTGACGTATACTGGACTCTCCCCCAGCCAACCTGCCAACCAACTAACCAACCATGAATCAACCAACTAATACATAATATTTCAATACTTTCTAAGTACTAATGAAACATTGAGGTATACTGGACCTTCCAGCCACCAAACAACAAATCTGCCAGCCTAACAACCAATAAACAAATGAATAACCATACATAAGTAATTAAATATTTCAGTTATATCCTAACTGCAATTGTAATACTGTCATCCATATACTTCATCAAATACTTTCATACACAATGCAGCATAACTTTGTAATAATAATAATAATAATAATAATAATAATAATAATAATAATAATAATAATAATAATGTTTTTGCAAAGAATAACAGCTGATGTATAACAGAAAACATTTTCATAATTTCTCTGATAAAAAGAGCACTGATATTACTAGCATGTGTAAAGACTTTAAAGTGGCCTTTAATGCTCTTGAAACAGACAAACAAACAAATGCAAACTGATACCAAGAAACATAAAGGCAGGAATGGTAAAAAGAGATATTCAGATATTTGCTAAGTTAGTGCCTCTTCTACTGTCAAAGTACTTCACCAAACAGAATGACAGCGCTGTGCTTTACAGCATGTGTCTATGTGTGTGTGTGTGCGTGTCTATGTGTGTGTGTGTGTTATCAGTGTGACAGCACACTTACGTCACTGTGTGCGTCGTTCCTCTTGCGCACTCTCTCCCCCCCCCTCCTGCTCTTACATTCTCACTCGCTCTACGCTTCCACTGGTTTCCAGGAAATTTACTGACGTCAACAGAAAAGCCCTCCCTCTCCCTCGCTTCCCCAATCCCCCTCCCTCTCTCTTTCTCTCTCTCCCTCTCTCTCTGGGTCATGGGTTTCAATAGACGCACAACACTGCACTTACTCCCCGATTTGGTAAACAGTGGGGTCTCCAAGAGTTTGAATGACTGTGTGTGTGTTTGTGTGTGTGTGTGTGTGTGTGTGTGTGTGTGTGTGTGTGATACTGCATGTCTCTGTACAGGAAAGTTCTGTCCTGTTTCACTCATTTCTGGCAGGAAAGCAAAAAGTTGGAGTAACTTCTCGTTCCCTGCTAAATATTCCACCTTTAAACACTGAATGACAGCCGCAGTAAAACAACAGTCATTAACAGTTTTAGTCTGATATGCTTAGTCACTGCACACTTGTAAAACATTTATAAAGCAGTCCGCTCAGATGAACTTCTCAGATCAGTGGTTTTGGAGATTAAGGTTAACCATAATAATACAAGAAGTGAAGCTTCATTATCAAACTGAATATCTTAAACTAAGAGACAGCACTGCATCCACACTGAAGCCAATACCATTACAATACAGCTGCACTGCTCTCAGATATAACCTACCTGTTACACAGCACATAGCACACGCACTGTCACAGACTCTTACACACTCTCACACACTCTCATACACTGCCACACACTCTAACACACTCTCATACACTGTCACACGCTCTTACACACACCCTCACACTGTCACACACTCTTACACTGCCACACGCTCTTACACACACCCTCACACTGTCACACACTCACCCACTGTCACACACTCACCCACTGTCACACGCTCTTACCTGATTCTGTTTCATCTCCCGTCACTGCCATCTCCACAGTGTAGTAATCCAGTTGTGCTTCCGTGTTTATATCTCTCTCTGTCTCTATCAGCTCTACCTGTGTGTCTCAGCCGGCTGCTGTGTTTGACTCTGCAGTGGAGGGACACTCACTCTGTCTGTTTCTTAGTTTGACTTGTGACTCACTGTTTTGCTCTCTTCTCTTTTTTCTCTCTCCCTCTCTCTCTCTCTCTCTCTCTCTCGCTCTCTCTCTCTCGCGGACAGATTACAATTAAGGGCATTGACATCACTATGACATCACTCTCACAGGGCATAACACACTGCCTCTAAAGAACCCTCCCCCACACACACAGTCTGAAAGAGAGAGAGAGATAGAGAGAGAGAAGAGTGTGAGAGAAAAATGATACTGAAACAGTAAGAGAGAAAGAGAGAGAAGAGACAGAGAATAAAGGTAAAAGAGAATAAAGAGAGAGAAAGAAAATAAAAGAAACAGTGTGGGAGAGAGAAAAGAAAGGCAAATGGAAAACAAGAGAAAGAATGAAATAGAAAGGAGAGAGGGAATGAAAGAAAGAAAAAGAGAGACTGAGACAAATAAAACAAGAATGAAAGAGAAACAGACAGATGGAGAGAGACAGAAAAAGAGAAAGAAAGATAATAAAAGAAGGAAAAAGAAAAAAAGTCAAAAACTGGGTAAAGAGAAGAGAGAAAGAAAGAAAAAAAGAATGAGAATAACAGGAGAGGTAAAAGAATAATAAAAGAAAAGAAGAAGAGAAAGAGAGAGAAAAACAAAGAGAAAGAGTCAGAGACAGAGAGGGAGAAAGACGAGAGAAAGACAGAGAGGGAAAGAGACAGAATAGAGAGTAGAAACAGACAGACAGAGAGAGAGAAACAGAGACAAAGAGAGAGAGAGAGAGAAACAGAGAGAGAGAAACAGAGGGAGAGAAACAGAGAGAGAGAGACAGAGAGAGAAAGTGAGAGAGAAAGACAGAGAGAGAGTGAGAGAGTGAGTGAGAGAAAGACAGAGAGAGAGAGTGAATGAGTGAGTGAGAGAGAAAGACAGAGAGAGAAAGAGAGAGTGAGAGAGAGAGAAAGACAGACAGAGTGAGAGAGAGAGTGAGTGAGAGAGAAAGACAGAGAGAGATAGAGTGAATGAGTGAGTGAGAGAGAAAGACAGAGAGAGTAAGTGAGAGAGAAAGACAGAGAGAGAGAGATAGTGAATGAGTGAGTGAGAGAGAAAGACAGAGAGAGTGAGTGAGAGAGAAAGACAGAGAGAGAGAGAGAGTGAATGAGTGAGTGAGAGAGAAAGACAGAGAGAGAGTGAGAGAGAGTGAGTGAGAGAGAAAAACAGAGAGAGAGAGAGAGTCAATGAGTGAGTGAGAAAGACAGAGAGTGAGAGAGTGAGTGAGAAAGACAGAGAGAGAGAGAGAGAGTGAATGAGTGAGTGAGAGAGAAAGACAGAGAGAGAGTGAGAGAGAGAGTGAGAGAGAAAGACAGAGAGAGAGAGAGAGTGAATGAGTGAGTGAGAGAGAAAGACAGAGAGAGTGAGAGAGAGTGAGTGAGAGAGAAAGACAGAGAGAGAGAGAGAGAGTGTGAGAGAGTGAGTGAGAAAGACAGAGAGAGAGAGAGAGAGTGAATGAGTGAGTGAGAGAGAAAGACAGAGAGAGAGTGAGAGAGAGTGAGTGAGAGAGAAAGACAGAGAGAGAGAGAGAGAGTGTGAGAGAGTGAGTGAGAGAGAAAGACAGAGAGAGAGAGAGAGAGAGAGAATGAGTGAGTGAGAGAGAAAGACAGAGAGAGAGAGAGAGAGTGAGAGAGAAAGACAGAGAGAGAGAGAGAGTGAATGAGTGAGTGAGAGAGAAAGACAGAGAGAGAGAGAGTGTGAGAGAGTGAGTGAGAGAGAAAGAGAGAGAGAGAGAGAGTGAGTCAGAGAGAAAGACAGAGAGAGAGTGAGTGAGAGAGAAAGACAGAGAGAGAGTGAGAGAGAGTGAGTGAGAGAGAAAGACAGAGAGAGAGAGTGAATGAGTGAGTGAGAGAGAAAGACAGAGAGAGAGTGAGTGAGAGAGAAAGACAGAGAGCGAGAGAGTGTGAGAGAGTGAGTGAGAGAGAAAGACAGAGAGAGAGTGAGTGAGAGAGAAAGACAGAGAGAGAGAGAGTGTGAGAGAGAAAGAGAGAGAGAGAGTGAGTCAGAGAGAAAGACAGAGAGAGAGTGAGAGAGAGTGAGTGAGAGAGAAAGACAGAGAGAGAGTGAGAGAGAGTGAGTGAGAGAGAAAGACAGAGAGAGAGAGAGAGAGAGTGAATGAGTGAGAGAAAGACAGAGAGAGTGAGTGAGAGAGAAAGACAGAGAGCGAGTGAGAGAGAGTGAGTGAGAGAGAAAGACAGAGAGAGAGAGAGTGAGAGAGAAAGACAGAGAGAGAGAGAGTGTGAGAGAGAGAGAGAGAGAGTGAGTCAGAGAGAAAGACAGAGAGAGAGTGAGAGAGAGTGAGTGAGAGAGAAAGACAGAGAGAGAGTGAGAGAGAGTGAGTGAGAGAGAAAGACAGAGAGAGAGAGAGTGAATGAGTGAGAGAGAAAGACAGAGAGAGAGTGAGTGAGAGAGAAAGACAGAGAGCGAGTGAGAGAGTGAGTGAGAGAGAAAGACAGAGAGAGAGAGAGTGAATGAGTGAGTGAGAGAGAAAGACAGAGAGAGAGTGAGTGAGAGAGAAAGACAGAGAGCGAGAGAGTGTGAGAGAGTGAGTGAGAGAGAAAGACAGAGAGAGAGAGAGTGAATGAGTGAGTGAGAGAGAAAGACAGAGAGAGAGTGAGTGAGAGAGAAAGACAGAGAGCGAGAGAGTGTGAGAGAGTGAGTGAGAGAGAAAGACAGAGAGAGAGTGAGAGAGAGTCTCTCTGTCTTTCAGACCAAAACATTTTAAACTTGCATGTTAAAACACAAACCACATGACTGGAATGTGGGATTATGTAAACGACAGAGTAAGTTAATTAAGTGAGGTTAAGAATGTGATTAAGATCTGAATGAGTAAATAAATGAAGTGAGATGAATTGAGCTGGAGAGAGAACGCTGGGCCCATTCTCGCTCACAATTCAGTCCTATTCACTTCTTTTATTTACTTATTCATTACAATTACACTCTCACCTTATTCACATACCGGCTCCCTCACTTCGACATGTGAAAGAGGAGAAGAAAGAGAGGGAGAACGGAGGAGAGGGAAGAGGGGGTTGGATGGGGGGGGAGGAAGGAAGGGGGGGTGGCTGAGTTTGATGTATTTTTAGATGATGACGCAAAAAGGTGTTTCAGGACAAACAAAAGGATATTGTTCTCATTCCACCATATAGCACTGCACACGCATCTGCAATAGCCATCGAGAGGAGCACAGTGCTGCCTTTCATCTCTCCTCTGTCTACGCCCTGTTATTAACTAAACAACTTCATAATTGTTTATGCTCTTCATATGTAAGTCCGCTTGCAGGCACTTCATCCCTGACTGTAATTCTCTCCCATTCCAGCACAGATAAACCAGCTACAACTCACCATTAACACACAATCCCCCCACAAACACACAGCACAGACTAATATAAAGGCACAAGTGCTGTTCTTCTTCACCTCGCTGGCTGGTGCGCTTAATTCAACTACTCACAGTCTGCGGCTTCATGAAAACATGGTGCAAAAAAAGAAATAAATAGAAGACTGCAACTCTGTGCTGTGTAGATTGTTCTGGTTAGATAAGATCACACAGAAAATAGATATGTGAAGGGACAGAGAGAGTCTCACAGGACGTTCCTGTCCATCCTGGGGGGAATTCATTTGATTTTTAACGCCTTGATACACCTTATAATTTGGACCTATAATGAAACAAGCTGATTAACAAGCTCTGCTCTGATTGGCTGGTTTACAGTGAGACACCAGAACGATCCCATACAAGAAGTATGTTGAAATGAGCATAGGCAGGAAAATATGAACCTCTGCACGATAAGCTAGGTCCTTATACTATTTAGTGCTATACTAAATGTTATACTAGCATTAGCCTCTTGAGGCTTGCTAGTAGCTATCGTTACCTATTCTAGCTACTTGCATTCGATCTCTACAGCAACACACTGAAGTTGTTACTCACTATGAAAGTTTCTGTTTAAGATGACCTGCTTTGACCGTCAAATTGACTAAAATCACAGAGCGTGGCTCCTATTCACAGGTTGTGATGCTAATAAAGCTGAAATTCGTTATTGACCAAGGTTTGTTAAACTATCTGGAGTAAAATGTGCAGAGCAACTTTAAAGATTTGGGAGCTGAATTTGGCTTCCTATTTGCCAGCTTGTTTGGCCAATTTTCTGTTCCCCCTTAAATGGTGCCACAGTTACAGTTAGTTATTTTGGTGCTGTACAAGCTGTAGCATTTAAGGTGGACTGGGATATTTGATTGAGAAGCAGGCAAAAAAGACAGCAACTTCAGCCTCATGTGAAGATAAACTTAAACCATGCATGCTGTCAGTTACTTGGGAAGTGTATGCAAAGTCCCAACATTCCCTTTCAAAGCCTGGGAAGGTACGTTTCTACATGGATAGTCCACCATCAACGTTTACTGCTGGGAGTCAAAACTCAAAACTGGATTTAGGACTTAACCACCTGAAACAGACTGGGAGCATAGGTGGAATTAGAATTTAGAATTTATTTAATTATTTGCCACGTGTGTTTGTACACAGCAGAATTTGACCTCCGCATTCAACCCATCTTGGCAGTAAAACACCCACATATACACACACTACTGAACACACACACTAGGGAGCGGTGGGCAGCCTTAACCACAGCGCTTGGGCAATTCAGTCATGTCCTATTGTGCAGGGGATCAAACTAGAACCTCAAGACCAGTTCCCTAACGAATGAAACTCATCATCCCTTCAGCCATATAGACATTCTGCTGATTACATGCCTGATTACATTCCCTGTGTTTTATGTTAATACATTAATGTTAACATATCACCAACATATCACCTCCCCCTTCAAATATTACCAGCCTAGAAGAAACGATGCAAAATCACCATCAATTTTTACCCCTTCACTGGCTAAGAGCATCTCCAGTGGTTTAAAGCAACATCAGTGTTAACTCCTTGATTTATACCACCTCTTGTGTTTGCTGCTGAACATAGTTTGTTACCAAGATTGGGTGACGGTCGTTATAATGTTTGTTTCTCAAGAGCTTTAGCCACTGTTGTGTATTCTTTCACTGGCTGCGTGTCCTTAAATGATCTAACCAGGAGCAGCCACATAATTGACACAAAGTTGCAACACTAAATACAGGGAGATACTGCAAGACAACCTGTTTCAGTCTGTTGAAATACTAAAGCTTAGGTACAAACCCAGAGCAACACAGGCGTGGCTTAAGAAGAAAAAAGTGAGTGGGCAAAACGTGGTTCTACCAATGACTAGTCTGAAGGGGCTTAATAAGCATCATTTTTCACTTGTTGACTATTTTTTTTTAATAAATAATGAACCGTGACTTTGAAAATGTACTTTGAGAACATACTGTACAATACTTTAGCAATACACTGTATATATGCTTGAGGTGACTGGTACTGGTAGTGGTTTGAGAGATGAGCTAGCAACTGGAAGGTTGCAGGTTCAATTGTAAAGAAGTGGGTATTCCAGGTTCCCTTTGGACAAGGCACTCATCCTTCAATACGTATAGAAATGTCATTGTGCAGATGTCAGAGACCAGAGGTACAATGGCCATTAGGCACAAAAAAAGAAAACCTGCTTAACAAATAACTTAACAAACAACTTTGGAACAGCCGAGTATTGACTCCGGTCAGTACAGACCTTGCACTCTCTAATTACGAAGCCATGCTGTTGTATGCATGTTTCTAGGTGTTTCAGTATTAATGGTGCTTTCACGGTTATGGAGGTCGCCCACTAATCCCGTCCCATTACATGAAGGACTCTGGATTTTGAACTTTATGTTTAACAACCTGAATAGTCCTTTTTCAAAGTCCAGTCCAGTTTAGGATGTTTTAAACATTTCACAATATTCTTCACAAGTATTTTTTGGTCCAAACCTTTACCAGAATGAGGGCATATTTATGAAAAACAATGACATTGATAAGGTAAAAAATTACATGCACTGTTTTTGTGCTGTAAAAACAAATAATTACTTTAAGAATGAATACACTCTGTTTTTATGTGCACGTTACCTACTACCCAAAACTTTTTAAAATTGGGTTTTCATATTAATAATACGTTTAAAATTAAAAATTAAAAATTATTTAGTAAACATAAAATTAAATTATTCAGTATGTAGTGTATTTAGTACTTAGTTTACACTTTAATACAGTTTCTATTTTATTTCAATAAACTTTCTTTTTCAATAAATATTTTTTCACACCACTAACGTTCAGTCTCAGCTTCTCACAAACAAATGCATTCAATGATGTTGAGGTCTGGGCTCTGTGGTGGCTGGTCTATTATTCTGAACACTAGTAGCTTCTCTGTTTGTTAAGTACATCTTGATCTTTTTATTCGTGTGCTTCAGGCTGTTGTCTCACTGTAGAACTAATTTCCGCCCACTGAGACATTTACCCCACTGAGGGTACTTGCATGATGCACCAAAGTTTGTTTGTACTTATCAACATTTATAACAAAAAAACTAACTGCCAACTCTAGGTGTTAATATACATCCCGGACTAGAACTGATACTCCCCCACGCTTTGGCAGATGGTTGTAGACATTGGTTAAATAGTCTTTCACCTGTGCTTTACGTGCTGCTTCTGCTCCTTCCAAAGTTTTAAAATTTAGACCCATCTTCTGTAAAACCCTACTCCAGTTTCTAGTGCACATTAAAAGAAAGTGTGGTCTCTGACCTTCACACAGGCGGCTACTGATTCATTAAATTCATGATGTGGTTTAACACTATATGATGGTGTTTTAATTTTTGGGTACAAAAAGTGCCATATTTTAATATGTGAATGTTTTTTTTTATTAGAGCATTTAACATAAAAAGTACACTATTTTGTAATAATGCATGAGCCACAAGTAAGTATGACCAGGAGGAGTGTGCTTTTCCTTCCTGCTCTCGATTCTGAGGTAAAGAGGAAGTGATATTTTCAGAGATATTTTTTGTATTATGTTGTGCTGTTATACTCATAACATCATTTTAAGTGTATGTCTAAGTGAATATATATATATATATATATATATATATATATTTTTTTTTTTTCCTGTGAATCCAAATGTTAAGTGCACATAATGTTTTGTGTGAATTTTGTATCATGAGAGCACATGGGCTCACTGTACACATGGGATGTCTCTGTGGGACCGAGCAAGTCTGACCAGTTCTTCCTCACACAGGAGGCGACGGACGACCACGGCAAATCAGCCGTCTGAGAAGTAACACTGCTCGTGTTGTTCTCCTAACCTCCAAATGCTACAAACAAATCACACACAAATGCACACCATGCAAATCGTTTTCCACACAACTACTAAACTGCTGGGTGACGTAAAAGAGAGTCAGAACAGAGCCTGGGTGTAGTTTCCAAAAAAAGTTTCAGAAAGATCACTGTGGTCTAAACACCCTTTCTGAGAAGTGAGTGGATCTTAGTACTCGGTACTTAGCTCAATGCATGTATTTTATTTACTTAATTTAATTAATTCTTAAAATCCCAAAACATTCTGCAGAACAGTCCCATGAGTGTACAATACACTCAATAAACTTGTGTATCTGTTTACCTCATGTATCTATATATGGTGGTGGTAAATGTTGAAACTAGGGCTTAACCACAAATTTCCAGCTAACACTCTATCAGTATCGACTGCATGTTGGTTTTATTTTACTATTCTATTCTATACTAAGCACTGATGATTATGAATTTTGTTCATGTGTGACACTGAAATGAAGTGATGTATTAATACATTTTCAAGAAGTGACTTTCGTTGCCAAGCTAACAAAATGCATCTCTACAGATATGATGTGGCGGTGCTGTACTGACTGGCTTAATGCTTGTTTTGCTTTTGCAAGTAGTTACATTACTGAGGACGTTATAGCAGCAAACTGCTGCGCTTTGCAAAATGGAATACTGTGTTGGAGTTTTTTCGGAAGATGATCTAAACGCCGTTTCCGTTTACGGAATCAAGTGTGCCGGTAAATCGAAGCTTGGGTCAAAGTGATTTGTTTTTAATGAATCAAACGAGGGGTTATAAGCACACGTCACAGAAATGTAAGTAATTTAAACCCAGATGTTTAATGAGATGGAGTGTGCATGAGTGCTTTTATGCGTACAACAGCATGACAGAGATAGAGAACTCATTTCATACCTTTATATGTGAACTTAGCACTAATTAAACAAACAAGGAATTTATTTACCTGCATGAGATCTAGTACAGAGGATATTTCTAAGAAAGAGTACACAAACAGATATATCGCCAATATATCGCCAGAAAATACACTGTCTAGATGTTTAGATCAGAGGTTCTCAACTGGCCTCAGCCCCACATTTTATCATGGTCATTAAGTCATAACCCAGTTTTACAGAATACAAAGCAAACTAATTTATTTTTGAAAAAATAGCCTTTAAAAACACATTTAAACATACATTATACATAAATAAATATGTATATGTATAAATATATAAATAAGGCCACAAAATTAGACATATAACTTCTCTGCATATCTCTGCATTCAGAGTACATTAGTAAGAAACTGAGGAGGATCATGCCAACTGCATGCCTTCGCAATTCGGTGAGCTACGTGGAAAGACGCCCGGAGTTCTTGTTCTGGTTTGGAGGAAGATGCTGTCAGACACTTCTGAGATATCTTCAGCTCATGAAGTCTCTTTGAAAAAACTGCACCTGCTTGTCTTTACATGCGGGATGTTTCATTTAGAAATGTTGCATTAGTTCGGATGGTTTCATGCTCTTACGTGTCAGCACTTCATTACAAATAACACACGGGGGTCTCTGTCCGAGTTTGTCCTCAATGAACGAAAATCCACATTTCAAATACTCCGGGTTATATTTGCGTTTTGCCTCCAAACATTATCACGAGTTTAAAGAGAAGGGTAACCGGCCAACGAACAGTGGTTACCATGGCAACGAGAATGATGTGCATGTCTAGAGGCGTGCCTTTCTCGGTCTATATTTTTCAAGATAAAAGGCGAGTACAAAATCAGAAGAGCATTAATTATTTTTGATTAAATATTGAATATTTTTAATATTCAATTGTTTTCCTTTTTTTACAAGCTGTCTGCGAACCGCCCAGAACTTGTCCGCGACCCACCAGTTGACAATCACTGGTCTAAACTATAGCTCACAATTTAGAATTTGGATAAATTGATTCACAGAATTTATTTATTGTTTCTTTTTAAAAAACTGTATTGTTCACACTTATAAAGGGATTGTGCAAAAACATAAAAACACAGAAAACAGTCAGCGATAAAGAAGCCAATAGCTTATTTCCATGGTGGTTCTTAAGGTTTCAAATAAAAGGCAGCAGAGGCAATATACTACGCATAGCATTTAAATACAAAACCACTACAAACATAAAAACATTTTTAAAAACCTTTGTTAAAACGAATCAACTAATCACCTAATCAAATCAAACTTCTTCCTTCTCTAAATCACTTCTTTAATGCATGTCCAAAACCCTACAGATTGTTAACACCGCCACAGACATAAACAAAGCCCTGCATACTTTTTAAAAAGAAGGAACAACAAAATCTGAATATGTAAACAGGATAATGACAAACGGTTTCATGTACAGTATTGCATCTCTATCACAGCTACTCTATTCTAAACTTTCCTCCAGACATTTCATAACGAGGCATTTCAAGAAGAATTCTCACAGAAAGATAAAAAATTATTCTAACTGGATTGTTCTCTTTTTAAATGTTCTAAGAAAAGCTATTATACCATGAGCAACAATACATAGTCAAGATAGCCACTGTATTCCTGTGCAGATACTTTGATTATCTGGATATAAAATGCATGCTTTGATTAACCATGATCTAAACCTTATCAGCAAAGTCACCTTTTGACTTGTCCAACACACATTCTCAGCTTCATGTACTATAGCAGTGTTTTTAGTTTTTAATCTGCCACAAAAAATAGATTTTATCTTCCTCAAATGAAGAGACAACTTGTTCTTATCAACCTACTGACACTTTCAAGAGTCCTTCAATGTAATTCTAACTTTACTTCTGATCTTCATGAAAAAAATTATGTACATTTTAGAAAGAAGCAGCAAAAATCCCTGCTTGGGTGCACGTCCACCTATAGCCAACAAAGCAGAACTCTTGTGTGTCGGTTTTGTTTTCACAGACCGTTTTTCAGTTTTCGTAAGAGAAAAATGTGTCGAGAGTCTGTTTTTATACATGATCCAGAAAAGAAGTAACTGTTGGTCTGTTACGCTGAGGACGTCACGTCCTGTTTACCAGGACTTGAATGGCAAGCAAGAACGTGTGCATATAATAAAGGAAAAAGGCAGCATGTGTGAGTGACGTAAAGCCCGAACATCACTGCTGTACATATTCTGTCCTGGGGTTTGAGTGTAAAAAGTGCAAACAGTGAACAAGAAAAAAAGTGAGAAAGAGAGAAAGAAAGAGAGTAAGAAATGTCTATGTTTCTCTTACCCTGTACGAGCACTTGACCAGCAGACAGCAGCAGTTGTTGTGCAGGGTCTCCAGCCTGAGGGGCATACTGGAGGATGGTGGCACCAGGCTGAGGTGCAGCGGGGCTGGGCAGAGTCAGAGCCTGAACTCCCTGCAGGCCCTCTCCTCCAGGACCACCAATCTGGATCGCTCCACCCTGAGTTATAGCAACTACAAAGAGAGAAAGAGAAAGAAATACATCTCCACTTAGAATAGGCCAATATTATGACTAGACTTTTATTAGATTTTTTTTTTTGTTATTCAAATATTCAATTTTGGGATATAATATTTAATATTAGGCATGTTGGGTTTTAAGGCTGTCGGATGAAAAGCACAAAAAGGTAATACACAAACATTGCCACGAATTAACATAAAAATTTATTTTGTCATTTACTAAGCAGTCATTTGAAAGAGGGTGAGGAACGTACATACAGGACAGTCCATGCAGAGGCAGCAAACACATTCATTCAACGAGTCTTAGCAGTGGTCTGTTACACCGGCTTTTACTGCAGCACCGTTTTGTTTTTAGGCTATTTTGCTAATATAGTTATTGCAAAAGCTCCAGCATTGCTGTTATATCAATCTCTCCTAACTCTTTTGATGAATGGCGCGATAGACGTGCTCCAAAATAACTTAACATAAAATCACATTCCATTCAATAGTGAGAAGTTAAAAACAAAACACTCCAAGTTTGAAAAATATGAATATATTAAAGGCCTCAGAGAGCTACGCTCTTACCAAAGTTCGCTGTATGAATTAACATGAGAACATGAGAAGATTCATATGAAGACTTATATTTATGCGTAGACCTACTGTATTGTCCTGAGCTGGTCTGATAAATAGACGATGGCACAGTCACCGTAGCAACGCTGGAGGATGCAGGGGTGTCTTCTTCGGCCTTCTCCTCTTCCTCAATCTTTGGCACAGCAGGAGTGTCTGACGATAACTCGCTCAGGATCTTTCTGGACAAGGAAAACAAGCAAACAACTAAAATTAAAACATAAACAAATTTAATTGCACGGCAGGGCTGAATCAGGCTCTGAAAGATCCGTCATTGACACAACATTATTAAGCTGCAGGCAGAAGAGCACACTGACAAGTCTTGTGAGCCTGCCAGCTTTGTATTTTCAACTATTTATTGTTAATTTATATATATATATATATATATATATATATATATATATATATATATATATATATATATATATATATATATATATATTAGAACTTTGTATTTGCAAGAACCTGGCGATACAATGCATATCGGATACAGCGGTCACGATTTTTCAGATCTTACTATTAAAACACACCACTATATGAACAGGTTTGCCAGTGCTTAAAATAACATTGCACCCTTGTGCTGCTTGTTAATGTTGAAGTGGAGCTGAAAATGGATTACAACACTGCCATCTAGTGGTCAGATTAAAACACAACATACAATGATCCAGGATTTTATATAAATTTATATATATATATATATATATATATATATATATATATATATATATATATATATATATATATATATATATATATATATTATAATGTATATATTATAGAAATTATGATTAGAGTCTGTATCAAAGTAACTTATAGTAACTTATCAAACATCATCATCAGCATGATAAAACTATTTTTGTGACATTTATTTAACATTTTTGATGAATCTGTTCATAAAATGTCAAAAAATGAACAGTTTGAAATTTATAAGGGGGACACGGACTGTTTTTGTTGGGGGCGTACTGCGTTATCCTTTGTTTGTAAGCTTTACTGTGATGATAGGTGGAAATAACTCTTGCACTCTTGAGTGTGAATCTTAAGAAACATCTGGAATTCTGGTAAGATGACCTAAAGCTTGCTCTACTTGTCTGTGGGTTTAACAAGTTTATATTAGGATCTAACCTTATAGGCATGATGAAATCAGAAGATAATACGTAAGGGAAGAGTAAGGTTACCTGTAGGAAGGTCTTCTGGAAAGTAGCTCTCTCCTCTTCTGCGTGTCTGAAACATCTGTTTCCTCTCCATCAGCTGTTGCAGCAACCTGGAAACAGACACGGAAACACATATGGTGTGCACAGACATTAATATAAACATGCATACAACAGGAATGTATGCGCGCACACAGCACGCACACGTAAAAACTGAAATTAGTGCACATAAATAAAGTATATTTACAGTGTAATACTCAAAGGATTTTAAGGAATTCTTTTATAAAAATGTTTTCAGTCAAGAGGTTTTCTGTTCGTTTCTAAACACTGTGAAACAAGCCACACGATGCAGATCAGGATGAAAAAACAGTTTTTTTGCTCCAACATATTGAATTTGAAATAAAACTGTGATTTCGGGGCTAAAGAGCTTAATGAAGAGAATTCATTTCTGCCTAATTCACTAATGTCCATTCAGAGTGTTTTGATGTGTGTCAATGTAGAGAAACGTGCTGTCTCGGTTGTGATAAAACACAGGATGTCCACAATGCAAATATTTGTATAATTCTAAATGTTCAGTGAATCTACTAAATTTTATTTGTAATACTGACGATGGTTAAATACTGGTTAACTTGGTGGTTAACGGCCTCATGAGGGGCTACTTGGCCTTATAACAAGCTGCATGTATCTCTCCACCATGAACAAATTAAAAATATATATTTTAGACCAAAACCTTCACAAAGCTATTGTAAAACAACTGTGAACTTTTCTGATTGAGCAAGTTTCCTTAGAACAAAGTCTTTCACATCTGTCCTCTCTGCATTACTTTGTTTACATCTTAAACATCTAATTATGTGCAATGTTGAAACCCCGGTGGAATTCCCCCTTTAATTTAAGGCTATTGGATGAACTATGCACAAACTGCTATCCTGTTTACACATTCCTACCTCATTGCACTGGACTATAAGTAATAAGACTTTGACTTGATATGTGTTTCCACACATTGACTCTTTATACCAGTTCCAGTTAAGCAAGTTATTATGAGGCAATCAAAAAAATAAATGACTCAGAGACATTGCAAAAAATGTAGGTCTGTCAAAACCCACAGTTTAAAACGTTGCCAAGAAGAACAAACTCAGCACTGAACCTCAAAGCAGAAAACAACCTCACAGAACAGATGATGGAACAATTCTTTCACTCAAGAGAAAACACTTGGTGTGTTTGATCGGAAATTACTGATATTGCTGTTTATTTCTGTTTTGATTTGTGCTATGATTTTATGATGAAGATAATCAAAGCCAAATCATAAAACAGTAAAACTACCACTTTAAATATTTTACTATGGGTTACTATAAAGTTGCTTCGTCTAAAGTGCCTGCATATTAATAAGCTGTCTACCTTGTCAAAAACAAGAAAAAATGTTTATATGTTGCAAATATATTTTTGATTCAGTTTAGCAAATTTTAGTAATTCTATGTTGTGAAAACAAATATTCCATTGGCAGATAATGTTTTGCCAATATTTATTAAAAAAACAGCTATCTGCATTAATTCTCAAACAAAGCAATTATTTGCCAATGTGGTAAAACAACATTGCCACTCAAGAATACATATGAGTTAAAATATGCATTGAGCCTTTATGATCAATTAGAACGAATAAAAGAGAACTAATCCGATGAGATATTCGACAAAAATTACTTTAAATAACCGAGAGCACGAACTAAGCACATGTGTCGAACACTGATTTACAGAGCTATTACAGAGTGGACCTCCTTACCCGACTCACTGCTGATAATAAACTGATAATAATATATGGTTTAAAAAAAACCTACTTCTACTTCTTACTTGTTTCTTCTTACTCATCTATGCTTATTTCTTCTTCTGTATACATTTGGAATGTACTTAGAGTATGTTTTTCTTTTTGTTTTTTGTGTGTATGTATAATGGTTATGTGTGTTTTATATAGGATTGAATTCTAAGATAACAACAACATAATAAGATTATTATTTTATGCAGTGTACATGTTTATCACAGCCTTCAAGTAGCCCATTAAGTACAGGTCCTGTTAAATCGAAATTATCTATTAAAATGGCTATTAAAATTAGTCAAAAGCCAACAGCCATTGGCAATTTTGATATAAATAAATGAAAAAATCTGATCTGCAAGAAAAAAAATCATCATTATAATGTCTAGATATAAACTTAAAGTTACTGGCTCATGTTGTTGGTATCTACAATGACATCATCACTAAAACAAGTGATGATGTCATCATAGATAGCAGCAAGATTAATCTGTAACTGCTCAGAACTCACCGACCTTCAAAGTAGGACAATGACACAACAAATTCTAACACACCACTACACACCACTAAAGCAACAATGAGATTTTTCATGATGAGACAGACAAATTTTTAACTGACCCAGTGACCTAAACAGACCACCACTGAGCCTCATTTACTAAAGATAAACAAACAGGAAGATGGCTACACTATAGACCTTACAGATCTGGCAGAATATATAGTTTGTACTGATACTAATGCTGCATAGAACTGAACTATGCCAATATTCCCTCTAATCAATCACAAGTACAATCATTTCTTGACAAATCACAGTTCCAGAACAATCAATGTATTAATAATAATGATTCAAATACAAAAAGCAGGCCAGTCCTCAACATATCACATTCCCCGTGCAAACAGTTCAATATACTGCACGGCATATCACTATTGCAATATGTCGCAATGCAACTGGAACAGTGCTATTCTGTCCGTACGGACTATTGCAGTCAAAAACGAATTACTTACTAAACATAACTGAATTCAAAGCCAACTATTGCGTTTCACTGTGAGAAAGAGACATATAAAGTCATGTTTAATGACAAAGCTTTTTCACTTATGATGGGTATTTTCACTACTATGGGTCTCGAATGTCCACATTTTTAAACAAGCAATATTAAAATATCATACTCCCAGCAATGTTTTTAGAAATAAACATCACACAAAGTCTCTGAATATGTTCTGGTAACACAATTCAGGTAACATTCGGGTTCATGTTTTGGGATTATAACTAAAAGTCATACACTGCATATAGTTAACATGCTAGGAAACCACAAGTCCAGCCGTCTAAATCCAGTATGCTGATCACACTCAACTAACGCTTTCCTTCTCACCTTCTGATCCTCAGATTTCATAATACTCAATGGGCATGTCTGATTGATATGCTTACCACCTGAAGCTTAATCCTAGCTAGACTGAGCTGCTATTCGTTGTCATATTCAACTACAAGTTTAAACAACCATGTTCTTGCCATCTCAACTTGGTTGTGATTCTGTCTGAAGATGCAAGAAGCATTGATGTGATTCTGGATGACCAGTTATCGTTCTCAGCTCATACTGTAAAATGACAACATCAGCAGGATTCAACCATTTCTCTCTCTGGAGGCCAAATAGGTGCTTGTTCAGTCTCAGCTCAAGACTTGACTACTGCACTTCTGTCCTAATGGAGCTTCCCATGCGGGCCATCAGGCCGTTAGAACTGCTCAGGTATGCGTCAATGCAGCTCGTCTTCACTCATGTCACTTCATAACACATGAAAGGTAAGCATCGAGGTTATTCTCTGTCCTGGCGTCTGCTAAATGTCATACAGGTAAATCATGTAAACGTCACTCCACTAAAACTGTCTTTCACTAAACCCTGAAACACCTGGCTAAACCTGTTAGTCTGGGTAACTGCCCCTAAACCAGTGGAGAACTCTCAGGGCCTTCTAGGCCTTCAGAGAAGACCCAATTAGGTTTTGAGGGATAAATAAATATATCAGTCAATTTTAGGTCATTTTAATTGAATATAAATTTCATGTTCGTTACGTTAAACCCTGCAAGTATTGCGGTAATGCTGTAACTGCAATGCTATGTTTAGGTTGGAAACAAAGGGATTAGATTCTTCAAATGCCAAACTCATAATTATCTCTGTGTTATCTCGATAAATACAGTCAAACGGGTTTTCCCATTGCTTAGAACTTCAGAAACTAAAGACTTAACATATCAGATTAACCACTAACGTAATAAGGAACTGACGGTGGGATCAACACTTTGATTACCAATAGATGGGACCTGATTTTGTGAAGAAAAAAAACACATCACTGTAGGTCTTCTGGAAGTCCTAGATACATCAATGAAGGTAGACGGCAGCCTTAACAGTGCATTTCAGTCAGTTATGAGAAATGCGTAACGCCTGCAGTACCTCTAAGCCAGAACTCTTTACGGAATAACTCAGATTAAAACCTCTGCAAGGTAATATATATATATATATATTGAAACATCTGTTACAAGCTTCAAATGTCCACACTTACTTCTAGAATCCTACATGGGCGCTAGCAGGAATTTGCATTATTGTAGAAATAAAGCATCAAACGTGACCTGTGAAGGTGATTTTATATTTTTTTTATGTAGTTGTTGTGCACTAAAATGTGAGGGAA
Source organism: Megaleporinus macrocephalus (assembly GCA_021613375.1). Lineage (NCBI taxonomy): Eukaryota > Metazoa > Chordata > Actinopteri > Characiformes > Anostomidae > Megaleporinus > Megaleporinus macrocephalus. Next base: position 20,840,158 of record CM038723.1, on the reverse strand, counting down.
AATGCCATAATCAAGCTTGTTTGCTGTAGAGGGTGTGTACTTACTACCTAGGGTGACATTTAAACATTTGCACACAACTGTAGCTAATAAGTGATGGAAGCTTACAGTGTACTAATGAGTGCAACCTGCCGAGATCATTGTAAACTCACATTAAATCATATTAAGGTGTTATGTAATCCGAAATTACATCGACTCGCTTGTTTTGGACACTGTAATATCCTGCTATCTGTGAAAATAGACAAAAGTTTGTTGCATAACTGAAAATCTGTAGTAACAGTCATCTTGACATTTCTGCCTGTTTGTTATTTGTTTGGTGTCAGTGTTGACGCTGGAGCCGAACGGAGGCTTGACGTGAAAGCTACGTTAATGGGATTAAGGGAATCAACTCTCTCACAAACACAAATCTTATTAGTGCCCTAACCAGCTACACTCACATTGTCTGTTACCATGGTGACCCTACACAACCCAACTGGTCCAGATATTAGTGCCCCTGGCTTGTGAATTGTTAAACGAACAAATTACCTGTAATGCAGTAAGTATTAGAAAAGTTTCAGAAACTGACAGTGAAAGTATCTGTATTTGGCATTCAAAGCTTGGTTGCAACCTGGAAATATTATGTAATGTCATGACACATAGCTACGCTGTGTATCTTTATAGTAGGAAGATTTTATTAGCTGGATTAGGTGTTGCATATTAAGCTTCTCTAACTCACAATAATGTTGCACTGAATTGGCTGACAGAGCTATTAACAGAGGAGCTATAGTCCTCTATGTTCTGTGCTAGCCCAGTTGTGACGCATCACTAGACAACTCTTTCTCTGATACTACGTCAGCTCAGCAGTATTCAGGTTTTATTTTTTCCCTTGTGGTTTACGCGCGACATTTGTGTGGGCTGGGTGCAAAAAATAGTTGTGATTCATTCTTACATGACCTGTTTCCAAACTCCCTTATTCTTTAAACAGGCTGTTTTTGTTACTGTGTCTGTAAATGATATGTAAATGAGCTGAGTTGTGATTTGGCTGCTGTACACTTTAAACTGTAAACCTACACCACTGTAAAGTGGACACCTATAGCTGCTGTACACTGTACACCTCAAAAAGACGTCTGGGCTGAAACACTACTTATAACTTCAGTGTGAACGAGCAGAGTTAATGGGCAGAGCTAAACTGCTATAGGTGGAGCTAGTTATGGTGCACACCGCTGATTGGTCACATGAAATCATCCCAGATTCCAGAGTCAGTGGAGAAAGATGGCCATCATTTAATACGAATAAAAAAAACATTAGCTAGAATAGGTTGTTTACAGTCATGTGATTCTAACAGATAGAGAGCAGGAAGCGAAAGGGAGAATGGATGAGATGGAGGCGAGCACGTACTGAGCTAGTAAGGTAATCATTCTTCTTCTCCAGAAATCAAACAAAAGCATACAGAAGTACTGAGGCATACAACTTTTGTTAGTGGTTGCATCAACCTTGGTACTTCACTGTCCGCTTTGTTTTCTTAATTTGAACAAGTGTCGTTAGGGCCACTGACAAACAAATACAACAGAGATTAAACCATTTTAAATGTAGTTTATATCAGAACCTTTTTTAACATTATGTAACTTAATCAATAAGCAATGGCGTGCAATTGTACTAGTTAGCTAAAGCTTGGTCTATGCAGTCAAAACAGCTTATATGCTGCAAGTTACTAATTTTATGTTAATTGTTTTTTAAATTATGACTTCCAGACATGTCTGTTAACATGAGTTTATAATATGTGATAAATGTACAAAAGAAACTACAGGTGCGCCCGAAATCACCTACTAGTCAGTAGGTACTAGATTAGAGCCTGTACGTACTGCTCAAGCGTCAGACTAGTAGGCAATTTCGATGCAGATTTAGATCCTGTTTGCGACACTGATCTGTGTTTTTGTCTGAATAATAAACTGTGTCGAGCTGGAGCTCAGAGAAGTAGGAATTCAAACATTTTGTACCTCAGAAGTAGCACTAACATCTGTAGCGGCAGTTCACTAGCCTTAGCTACGTACACACAGCTGACGTACCGCTTTTCACCGCTTTGAATTCATACACGGTCTAGGTGAATCATGGGATAGCACAGTGTGCTGCGGTCGCATACATAATAATAGCTGCCGATTCATATAGGTCATCCTGGTACCATTCGCCTACTACTTGATGCCTACTAAGTATTCGGACATACTAGCCACGCTCGCCTACTGATTTCAGTAGTAGTAGCTAAATAGGGGATTTCAGACGCACCACATGTTACTGTTACATTACATTACTGTCTTATATATAGCACTTGGCTGCGTTACCTAATTCAAGAAAGTCTAAAGCCTTCTATAAAAGGCAGTGCTGTGTTTTCTAAGATCACATCCATGATACCATGCATTTGTTGGTAGACAAGGTTATCACTGGCTAACAATCATAAGAAAAATTTGCCAAAATTGCATCCCTAAATCAAACAAAATAAGCCCCTCCAAAAGCTGGTGCTAATGTACAGTGCATGTTGTTACCATTTGGTACCTGTTGCCTGTACAGTCTGTATCTAAGAGACTAAATGAAAGATGGTGTGTTGTGTTGAGATGTTCACTGTGTGCATGAGTGTGTGTGTGTGAGTGAGTGCGTGAGTGAGCGTGTGTGTGTAAGAAAGAGAGAGAGAGAGAGTGTTTGTGTTACCTGTATGGTCTGTATCTGAGGTGACTGAATGACAGAGGGTTGTGTAGCTTGGATGACTCCCTGCACTTGTAGCGTCTGGCCCCCAGGTAACGTCACTACTTCCACACCTGCTGACTCCCCTATGCTCTCACTCACCTTGCAGATAGAGGAGTGGGGGATTTAAAGGGGTGTCGAATTCACTCACTGACAGTAACACAATCTAAAAACTACACTCTAGTAACCACATTTACTAGTGCTATTGCAAATCCACCCGTTTGATCCTCTGGACATTAAAGTTGATACTGAGCAGTGTTTAAAATATTGTATGACCAGTTTGACTGGGTTAGTGAATGAGGGTACAGTGAATATGAGTGGGTTAGTGCATTCACCTGTATGTGGAGACATGTGCCGATAATCAGAAATAAATCATAACACACATGGTACTGTTATCATTGACACATTAAAAAAGTGTCAGTGCAGCCAAACACACTTCATCTGAGACTGGTTGTATTCAGTGAAACTTTATAGCAACTTTACTTGCTTGAAACCTACATGATACTACACTGCGCTTGAGTTACATGAATGTTGTAAAACTCAGCCGCAACAGTTGCAGACAGCTCAACTTTGTGATATGTCAAAAATGCTTCACCTGATCACATCGAAAAACATGATTTAAAATAAAGACTTCTCCAGATCAGGACAAGAAAGCGAAACAGAAGATGGTTTATAGGGCTTGTAACTGATAGTTTCTCAATTTAACAGTTTCCTGTGATCTGCAAATCCAGATTCAGACACTACAAACCCACACTATGTAAGACTGTGGTTTTGTTTAACAATCAGCTCCACAGATGGCGAACCGACTCCTACAGTGCCATGCAGAATTAATTCAGCATGAGGCAGAAGTCATACCACAACTGCCCTCAATACTATAATGCATTTCCAAGCGATACACCATATCAGGGAGGGCCTCTGAGCTAGCTTAAGTATTTTTGCTCAATGATAAGGATGTGGTGGAGCCTACAAGCATACAGGCTATTGATTAAAATCATTCTCCTCTGCATGTGCTTGTAGATGTAAGAATCAGAAGACATTTTAGAGGTGGAGACAAGTCCTTACAGATTATGGTAAAACAACAAATTTGTCTTACAAGTCTTAAACACCTGTGTAAGGTAGAACTGCCAGGAGTAGTGTTGAACCTGATGTGGGAAAGTTAATGTACACCACTTTAAACTTAGTGCAAACATAACATTGCCAGCAAGACCAGCAGAAAACTGAATTATCTTCTTGGTGTTTTAGATAAACAAAAGCTAATTATACAGTAAAGGTTTCTGGAACAGCTCCTGCTTTGTTTTGTGTTTGTACAGCTGTTTAAGTGTGTGATCAGTAATGATTGCAGTGCTATCCTTTCATTCCAGTCCTAGCAGCAAAAAACAGTTCACAAAATTTGTTAAATCAGGTGTGCTTGATGAAAAGTGAGGTTGCCAGAACATTATGTTTTAAAAACAAAGGATTTCTTTAGTTAATAGTTTACCTAATTTACAACATTTTCTTAAGTTTTAAGTGTCTATAGTATATTTAGACCAGTCAGATGCAAACAAACACCCATGTGCTGTATACATGACAAAACTATCACAACTACTTGGCAACCTTCTGCAAGCTACAGTCGTGTGCAAAGTATAGACACCCCTGATATGAACACATCCTCTACAGAGAACAAAGTTAAATATGTTACTAAAATATCTAGTTATTCTATTTTTTTGCCTAATTATTATACTGATGGGTAAAATCTATTTTGGGTAAAAAATCTATATGGGTAAAAAATATTAAATATAAAATGTGCCATAATTTCGGTTCAGGCTACATTTAATTTACTCATTTTTGCATATTGGAAATGTAGTATATTTTGTTTAGTAGTGTTTAAGCTTTTGTATCCTGGTCTTAACTGTAACCCTAATTTATAGAACATATTAAAATTTCTGTCAAAATACTGATAAGAAAAATCACAAGATATTTTCTCCAAATAATTCAGCTCCATGATGTGTACGTTCTTTTTTAATATAATTTTATTACAATGCTGTAAACGCTGATTGAAGGGTAGATTATTATTGTAATGTTGATATTCTTTATCGGCACATGTCTACACTCTGGTTAAACTCTCTGTGGTACTGTTTGCTACTTCGTGAGTGGTTGACAGCTGGTGAAAGTGAAATGAACATGTAACAGCAGGTGACAGTGTGTGACCACAGATAAGAGTGTGTGATTAAGTGTGTGATTTGTGTAACAGAAGGTGATTCGGTGTGTGTGTTTGTGTGTGTTTACCTGTGTGACTGACTCCGAGTCACTCTGAATCTGACTCGTCTCTGTCTCGGTCACACTGCCTTCCTGCTGCTGCGTTGCCACCGCCGTCTCCATGGTAATCAGCCTAGCAACCAAGCAGAGAGGAAGTGAGGAAGTGTTCTAAGTGCGCTCAGCAGATTTACAGACTTTGCCAGTTGTCACCATAAATCTTTCATATAACATAGCAGAGTCAAAGTACAGTCCTGCACTGCTTAACCCAGCTCTTAACACACCTCAGCCTGAAAAGGGTTAAGTGATTAGGTGATTAGGTGTGGTATGGTGGTAGTAAGTCAAACGGGTTGGACAAAATACATTCTGCTATTGTGTTAAATTACACCGCTGTATGCTTTTTTTTTATCCTATTGTGGGTTTTGTCAGTACTTAAAGCTGCACTACATAAATTTTGGGGATTTGGAGACCTCTTTGGTGTAAATATGTAATTGCACACATTGTTGTAGCAGTAAGCAGCTTCGGACCTCTTCTTGAGCAGATTAATCTGGAGTTTGCTACTGTTATCACATCTTATAGCAATATAATATATATCAACATATAAACATTAAGCCAGACTTTATTTTCGAGCCTGTACATGTGACATTAGCATTTAACAACATATGACATGACATGAAAAAGCAGCGTTTCTCCTGACTTAACAATCAGTTTTAACAAAACACTCTTATACAGAGCGGCTTTAAAGAATACTATCTACATGTATCATCACAAAGAAAGCAAAATTAGCCCAGCTCAAGCGAAGTATGTGAATCATTTAAAAAAACAATTGTAATATTAGTATTTTATAGTAAATCTGACACTGCTGGTGCTCTTGGCCTGTTTTAAATTCTTAAACCTCAGAAAAACAAAATTCTATATTTTTTGATACAGAAAAATTTGTTCAATCGTCGTGATAAGATTTTTACTACAGTACGAGACCCCAGTGCAGAGGCTGTCAAACATGATGCCCCTATGCTGACCACCTAAATGCTGATATTTGCTAATTCTATATAACAATGTGTGTATTTACAAAAATATCTAACAGTTACTATTAAAGCACTAGTGACTTTAATGTAGCACTTTTATCTGAAGTGCTGTTACATCCTCAGTCTTTTAAGTAACGTTAAGTAAGATCACAAAATTAACCAAAATTTTCAACAGAATGTGAGAAAATAACCATTTTGACAGTACGCCAAGGACATCTTTGATCATGTTGCAGAGATATCTAATGAACCAGCTAAACTATTGTAATACCAATTTGTACCTCAAGAGGTCACAGTGAGTCACTGCAGCATCATCTTCCATCAGTACAACATGAGAGGATGAAGTACTATGACTCTGATGACGTTTTGTAATCTCTTTATTAATCATGTTGAAGGTCCTGTGCCTTCAACACGATCAGGTAGCAATTGAAAGTAAGAGTAGCCAAAACAATGGCTAAAGCTCTTGGCAAGTAATCAACAATGACAAACAAAAGAAATTATATAAATAGAAGTAAAACTAAAAAAAATACAGTTGCTGGGATGCTCGTGGCGAGACGTTTGGTACTGAACTTTTTTTCTAGCCCTCCTATCATGTTACATTTATAATGTCACGGGTCAAATTGACCCACACAGTATAAGTACACTCAAAAACAAGCAAAGGGTCAAGTCAAAATAGTTTATTGTAAATTCTCAGAAGATTCAGAACATTTTTTTTACAGAAGGTAAACAGTATTTCAGACAACTCAAAGAGGGAATGGGTCAAATTGACCAATAACTTTATAGGAGGGCTAGACTGGTTAGTAAACAGCTGCTAATGCTAACATTGAGTAGGAGAGACTGGGCTTTTTCTCACGATGGGGGTGGACACCACCCCCATCGTGGTGATATGTTGCCAGGGTGCATCATCTTACACACTGCTCCTTTAACTGCTTATCACTAGACTTATCAGACGTATTCTGTGAGTGATCCATAACAGACTGGTGCAATGACATAGTGATACACAATGCATTCAGAGAGTCTTCAGACCCTTGTAAAGTTGGATGGGGACCGCTGGTGGACAGCCACTTTCAGGTCTCTCCAGAGATGTTGGATTGGGTTTATGTCAGAGCTCTTGCTGGGCCACTCAAGAACAGAGTTGTCCCTAAGCCACTCCTGTGTTGTCTTGACTGTGTGCTTAGGTTCTTTATCTTGTTGGAAGGTGAACCTTCAGCCCAGTCTGAGGTCCAGAGCGCTCTGGATTATGTTTTCTTTTATGTACTTTGCTGCACTAATCTTTCTCTAAACCCTGAACAGTCTCCCTGTCTCAGCTGCTGAAAAGCAACTCCACAGCATGATGCTGCCACCACCATGCTTTACTCTAGGGATGATATTGGGCAGGTGATGAGCAGTACCTGGTTACCTCCAGGCATGACACTTAGAACTGAGGCCAAAAAGATCAGAGAATCTTGTTTCTTACAGTCTGAGAGTCCTTTAGATGTTTTTTTTGCTGTCTTTTACTGAGGAGAGGCTTCTGTCTGGACACTCTGCCCTGAAGCATAAATTGGCAGAGAGCTGCAGTGCTGGTTGACCTTCTGGAAGTTTCTTCCATCTGTACACAGGATCTATGAAGCTCAGTCAGAGTGCCAATCGGGTTTATGGTCACCTCTCTTACCAAGGCCCTTCTCCCGCGATTACTTAGTTTGGTGTGCCTCCATACAATACTGTCTGTGAACTCTACATGGTTTGGTTTGTATATTATTGGCTGTGAGACCTTAAATAAACAGGTGTGTCTGTCCAAATCATATCCAATCAACTGAATTTACAACAGGTAGACTCCAATCAAGGTATATATATATATATATTTTTTTTAAGTTTTTCCTTTTTAATACATTTGTAAAAAAAAATAACTTTTTTATTACGGGGTACATTTATGTGGAACATGTCTTTTTATTTTAGCACAAGGCCTTAACATGAAAAACGTGAAAAGAGGGTCTGTAGACTTTCTGAACGCATTGTATCCTTCTACATGACAGAGCACTGTAACAAGACATCAGATCAGAAGGGAGCCTTGCAGCTGCTGTCAATCACAGCGTCTGGCCACTTTATTAGGTACACCACTCTCCTTTTATATCTACATTCACTGTTCACTTTATTCAGTCTGCTTACAATACAGACGCACTCTGTAGTTCTATAATTACATACTGTAGTCGATCTGCTTCTCTGTATACTCTGTCTGACCCCCCTCGAGTTTGTCAATGTCCGTTATAAAGAAGACCACATCGTTACCACATCGTATGGGTGGGTTTTCTAGCGTGTAAGCATATCAAGCTGCCGATCGCAGAGCACACTAGACTTAACGGTCTAACCTGGAACTTCCTCTTTCACCAGAACCAGCATTTGAACCGGTCCGAGGATGAACACAGCCCCAGAAATTAACTTCAAACCGCGTGAAAGAGGTTTAGTGTCGTCCCCCCTTTACAGCATCTACTTTTGGCATTCGGTTTCAATATTAAATTCATAATTCTGTTTCTACTGAATGTCGTTGCAGCGCTTGTCCTGTAGAGGCGCTATAATGACAAACAGGTAGAGAGAGAAATAAGAGCTTTTTTCACTGTAACCTCAGTTTTGTAACATGCGACGCTGACTTATATCTTTATATAAATTCTTCCTGGGTGGTGACTGTGACTTTTGGGGGCTGCTGAGCGCTTACTCGCGGTTAGAAAAGCCGCAGGTTGTCTTGAACGCGGCACTCTTGTATGCGAAGCGCTGTTACGTCACCAGCCTATATCTGAATCCTGATACATATTTAATCTAATATAAGTTAAGCAGCAAACTAGCACTCGCTTATTTACCGACCTCTCCTGCGGAGTTCATTTCGCAAAGCAAGCCTGGGATATTCTGCAGTTGTCACTTAACCACTAATAAGTCGTGTGTGAGGAGAAGAAAGGAGTCTGCACGGGTTTTGTTGGTATTTATTTAGTGAGCAGGAACAGTAACGTGAGCCCGTCTGTGAGACTCGTTAACGTCTAATGGCAGTTAGCTAGCCCGCTAAGCTAATGACTGAAGTCGGCTCGACTCGGCTCCGACTCTCACGGCTTCTTCCCCCGTCTGATGTTCGACATGCCAGCAATAACTTACCGAAGTTTTACGTAGAGTGGCTCGTCACTCGTTGCGGGTGGAGTGGATGGCCCGACTCGGCGCACACGTAGCTCCCACGTCAGCTCTGATGAGGCTGAAAAATGTCGACTATGCGAGCGGCGGAAAAAAAAGTACACGAGGGCGGAGCTCGAGCTGCAGCCGCTTCTGAAACACGCACCGACCGGGAAACGCTCAACAGGCCAAGCGAATTCAACTTTCTCTCCAACTCCATATGCTGGTGGACCTACACGTGTCCGGCGCCTGGAAGAAGACCCCCGTTTGAAGCCGTTAGGAATGTACGAACTGTACAGAAGTGAAGTCGTCTGTTACGTTAACCTCCAGCCCCCCCTCAGCCCCTTGCTTCAGTCTCGCACGTGACATTAAAAAAGAAAACAAAATACCTCTGATTTGATATTTCCAGGATTAAATATTAGCGCTTCTGGTAATTCAGAGGAGAAAAAGCGCTCAACTGAAATCGGAAAGATACATTCGGCACAAGCGACTCAATGCCCGAGTCATGAGCGCCATCTGGTGGCAGAAGTTGGCTGAGACGATCAACATTAGAGCTGCGTCCAAAACCACATACCCTGCAAACACCGTTACGTCGTGATAACATTGTTACAACGTAGCGTTTTACTGCCCACAACATTGCCACAACGTTAAAATGTCATTTCTCGGAAAGTTGCCGTGACGTTATCTGACAACGTTGTAAGAACGTACTGGTAACATTGTCAGTAAGTTGTCAGGACGTTCTAGAATTCTACGTACATTCTATTATATTTACATGGACCTCTATGGAATTTTACTACGTTGCCTACATGTAGTTATAATAATATAAAACAACGTTAGTTAGTAGTGATGTGATAACCTTGTGCATACAACCCAAAAACACCACCTTTTAACACCATCATTGTGAGAAAGTAGACAAAGTTATGACAGAGTTGTGTGTTTGCTGGTATACGACTATAATAAACACACTAAACTGATGAATGAGCTTCTAATGCTGGATTAACTACTCTTTAGTACTGTGGTATGTGGTTTAGACCAAACTGTCTCACAGATGAAGAGAGGCTCTAGCACACAGACAGTAGTTCAAAAAGAAAACTAGAGACACTTGCACTCACAGTGATGGGCATTTGTGTGTGTGTGTGTGTGTGTGTGTGTGTGTGTGTGTGTGTGTGTGTGTGTGTGAATAAAATTTTAAAAAATTTTAATAAATTTTTTTTTATGGAGTTGTATATATAAAGGACTTTATAAAGGAAAATCTAGCAAGTAGTACTTTACAAAATAAAAAAGTTATTTAAACTTTTTATTGCTGTGAGGATTTAATTGCATTCAGCCAAAAGATCATTAGTGAGGTCAGGTACTGATGTTAGATTATAAATTCTGGATTACAAATGCCAGTCCAAGAGGGATGGAATAAGGACCCATCATTCCAATGCTGAGGGTATTTATTCCCCACTTGCTGAAGTTTGACACTGGTCATGGTGAGCTAAGGTCAGTGCTTTTCTAGCTTTTCTATGGGTATTATACACGCTGCATGTGCACAACTATATATATATATATATATATATATATATATATATATATATATATATATATATACAACTATATATTGTATTGTGCGAGTGGATCAGACACAGCAGTGCTGCTGGAGTGTTTAAACGCTTTGTCCACTCACTGTCCACTCTAATACACGCACCTACCTTGCTGGCCCACCATGTAGATGTAAAGTCAGAGATGATAGCTCATCTGTTGCTGCACAGTTTGCGTTGTTTCATGCTCTAGTCCTTCATTAGTGGTCACAGGATGCTGACCACAGGACACTGCCGACAGTACACTGTTGGCTAGATGTTGCTGGTTGGTGGACTACTCTCAGTCCAGCAGCGACATCATTAAAGATACTATTTTGGAGATAAATGTTTTTCTTTAGACAGAGATAATATATTATTTATTTTTTCTCTCCATCATGGTTCAGTCTTATTGCCTTTTACAATGATTACAGCATTCTTCAATAACTGTGGATGCTGTCCAAAAGTCTGTAGACACCTCATCATGAACATTTCTTCCTACACCAAGGGTCTTAATAGGGAGTTTGTTTGCTGCAGTAACAGCCTCTACTTTTTGGGAAAGGTCTAGAAGTTGGAACATTGCTGTGAGGATTTGATTGCATTCAGCCAAAAGATCATTAGTGAGGTCAAGTACTGATGTTAGATTATAAGTTCTTTATATATGGATTATAAGGATCCATCATTCCAATGCTGAGGGTCTTTATTTCCCACTTGCCGAAGTTTGGCATTGGTCATGGTGAGCTATGGTCAGTGCTTTTCTATGGGGATTATACTGGACACCTGTATCACCTCTGAACAGAAAATAGTGCACACTTTCTTGTATTAGTAATTTGAACTAATGACTCTTGTGACTAACTGACACTTTTGTTAACATAAATATCAAGAACAGTAGCTTCACTGCTTTTAAAACGGTGATGAGAGATAAACTGAACTCTTTATAAATAGTTCTAATGCCTTATATGATATCATTAGTAAGAATAATAATGTAATTCTATATTCAGTTCGATTTAGTTTCATTGCCTTTTGTGGTGTTCTCTCTTTACATCATGTCACAGGTCTTAGTCGAATCTAAACGTTGCTGTTCGTATTTCAGCAAAGTACCTCTATGATGAAGGTAATGATATGCTTATAAACTTAATATAAAAGTATACCTAGTCCATTTGTAACATACAGTTAGGTTTGTGCTTTTTCACCTGGACTTTACAGACAATAGCTAAACAAAACAACTACTTAGTTTGAATTAGAGTGTAAAAAATACACCATAAGTAGACCACATACAAATATGGTCAGGACAGGACCACCACAGGGCAGGTACTATTAGGTAGGTGGATCATTCTTAGCACTGCACTGACATCGACGTGGTGGTGTGTTAGTGTGTGTTGTGCTGGTGTGAGTGTTTAAACACCTCAGTGTCACTGCTGGCCTGAGAATAGTCCACCAACCAGCAACACCCAGCCAACAGTGTCCTGTGGGCAGCAGTCTGTGACCGTTGCTGGACTATAGGACCACAAGTGGACACCGTGTGTATAAAGTTCAGCAGCACTGCTGTGTCTGTTCCACTCATACCAGCACAACACAAACTGACACACCACCAGCATGTCAGTGTCACTGAAGTGCTGAGAAAGATCCACCTTCCAAATCAAAATTGCTCTGTGGTGGTCCTGTGGGGGACTTGACCATGGAAACATGGTAAAAGAGATGACTAACAAAGTATAACAGCCTCTACTCCTCTGGGAAGGCTTTACACTAGAAGTTGGAACCTTGCTGTGAGGATTTGATTGCATTTAGTCATGTATGTGAACTTAGGTATTGATGTTGTATTAATAGTTCTGGATTAAAACCTCATTCCAAACCGTCCCAAAGGTACATTCTGTGAATGCAGGCTGGGGGGCTTTTATCATGGCATTGAGCTTGGTGATTATAGAGTTAGGCTCATGCCCAGCTGCTCCAGAACATCCCATTCTATTTCCAGTGCTTTTCTGTGGAGGCCATACAAGCTGTGTCTGCACAACTGAACACCTGTGTTCACCTTAAAGAAACTGAAGTCACCAATTAGAAGTGGTGTCTGGATACTTTTGGACATGCAGTGTATTGTAGTACTGGAACTTGAGGATATGTATTCACTGTCCATGCAAATCATAGCCTCTCTTTAATTGAGTACCTGGTTTAAAGAACATGGCACCAGTGAAAAGGAAAAAAAAGATATCTTGAGCTTAAGCTACATGTGAGACCTTGTTTTTTTGTTACTGATTTGGCATTTTCTGGTCCCGTTCCCAGTCCAGGAAACCCATTACCCTGTATGTCTACAGTGTTGTTCTATTAAAGCACACCTGCTTCTGCCAATGAAGGACCATGAAGAAAGAGGAAATAATGTAGGACTAAGAATCAGAACTACTTAGTAACAGATTGCCATTTAGATGAAGGTCAGCATTAATATTTATAGCTGATTGTTTGTTTGCCAGAATATTTCAACAGCTGATTTTAACTGCACCTAAACTGAAGATTGACTGGGCTAAATACCCTCATGGCGGTTGCATTTCACTCTTGATAGTTATGTGTTTATTTGACTCTTGCCAAATAAGTGGCAGAGGTGGTGTATTTATATCTCTGAGATTCTTCAAACTAACTCAACTCAAACTGTAACAGTATTCTGCACATTGTTTGAAAGGCACTCTACTACTGATAATGATTTGTGTTCTGTTGATTACCAGCATAGGCCAGCATGGCTGGTCCACAGCAAAACCAGCATATGTATCTCCATTATTGCCAGTTTTTAATCTTCCACATCATTTAAATGCAGCAGCTGCCGCTTACATTGTATATACATTTCAGGATGAATGAATCAACAGAAAAGTCCAAAATAGCTTTTAAAAATTCTGGTTCCATTAAAAGTAATGAACTTTCTTGGCCTTTCCTGTAAAGTAAACCTAACCCTAACCCTTTTTTCCATTGGACAGTGACGATATGCTGTATTTTGGATCCTGGTATGCTGGTCAACCAGCACCAGACCAGCATGAAAAGCCTCCTGTTTTTATAACAGAATATTTGAAATGTTTGTGAAATGTTTGTTTTGAAAAACAAATGCATGTTTTACATGTGTTCTAAAAATAATCTGCCCTTTTTGTGAATGTGACCCATATCAGAGAACTGCATCTGTGGGTAATTAGCACTAACATCCATCAGACACTGTTTGGCATTGGAGGCGGTAGTGTAGCTTAATGAGCCCAGGGTTCAGTCAGAACACAATCTAGCATGAGGCAAAATGAACACTTAAGTAGGCTCGAGTAGAATGTGCTTCATCTATGAATTGTGAACTGTCCAGCTAACCTTAACCTCAACTCAAAATCTAACCCTAACCCTAACCTCAATTTAAAACCTAATCCTAACCCTCACTCTGGCCCCAATCCTAACCCTAATTTAAACCTTAACTCAAAATCTAATCCTAACCCTGACATTGAACCTAACCCTAACCTTAACCTCAACTCAAAACCTAATCCTAACCCTAACCATAACCTCAATTTAAAACCTAACCCTCGCACTGGCCCTCATCCTAACCCTAACTTTAACCTCAACCCAAAACCTAATTCTAATCTTCAGCCTAACCCTAACCTTAATCTTAATTCAAAACCTAATCGTAACCCTCACCCTGGCCCTAATACTAACCCTAATCATAACCTTCACCCTGGCCCTAACACTAACCTTAACCTTTATTTAGAACCTATTCCTAAGCCTCACTTTGGCCCCTAATCCTAACCCTAACCTTAACCTCAATTTAAAACCTAACCCTCGCACTGGCCCTCATCCTAACTCTAACTTTAACCTCAACCCAAAACCTAATTCTAATCTTAAGCCTAACCCTAACCTTAATCTTAATTCAAAACCTAATCGTAACCCTCACCCTGGCCCTAATACTAACCCTAATCATAACCTTCACCCTGGCCCTAACTTTAACCTTGACCTTAATTTAGAACCTATTCCTAAGCCTCACTTTGGCCCCTAATCCTAACCCTGACCTTAATCTCAATTTGAAACCTAATCCTAACCCCAGCAGATTATTAATAAATCACAGTTTATTAAAAGTGTCTTGATAATTCGGTTGCTTGTATAAATCTTGCTCACTACTTAAACTCAGCTCCTGCTGCCAAACCTGACCTATAAGGCAGCAGTGTTTCTGTGCCAAATATAGCGAACCAGAAAACCTTCACAGCCAGCAGATCTCAGCCCTGCAACCGGCACCACTACATACATGTAAGAGTGCATGTATCTGTGTGTTGTGGGGATCAGAGGTAATTAGAGTGGGATGCAGACAGCAGTGTGTCACTGAATCCCCCGAACTTCACTCACAGTAACTGGACACCAGCAGAAGTCTAACTGGCGGTGGTATGTTGGTGATTTCATGGAGCAGGAAGGCAGTGAACTATTCTGTGGTATGTGGGCAACTTGGCCATTTGCCCCGATAACATAGCAATGTACTTTTATCAAATAAACAATGTACTTTTATCAAATAAACAATGTACTTTTATCAAATTAACAATGTACTTTTATCAAATAAACAATGTACTTTTATTAAATAAACAATTAACTTTTATCAAATAAACAATGTACTTTTATTAAATAAACAATTAACTTTTATCAAATAAACAATGTACTTTTATTAAACAATGTACTTTCATTAAACAATGTACTTTTATTAAATAAACAATATACTTTTATGAAATAAACAATATACTTTTATGAAATAAACAATGTACTTTTATTAAATAAACAATATACTTTTATTAAATGAACAATGTACTTTTATTAAATAAACACTGTACTTTTATTAAATAAACAACATACTCTTATTAAATAAACAATATACTTTTATTAAATAAACAATGTACTTTTATTAAATAAACACTGTACTTTTATTAAATAAACAACATACTCTTATTAAATAAACAATATACTTTTATTAAATAAACAATGTACTTTTATTAAATAAACACTGTACTTTTATTAAATAAACAAGGTACGCTTATTAAATAAACAATATACTTTTATTATATAAACTATGTATTTTTATTAAATAAACAATTTACCTTTATTAAATAAACAATGTACTTTTATTAAATAAACAGATTTGATATCATATTATGACGTCATATCGCTGCTGTCAGTCCATTTAGTCCATAAAGAAATTAAACTGCAAAAACAGTGTATTTTATATGAAACAGTGTATTATATATGAAATATTCTACCAAATAGATACAAAGCCAGAACCTTAGTGTCCAAAACTCATTTCAGACTTTTAGACTAAAATCTTTTCAGAGTCAGAGTTTTTTGAATGGAAAGTGGGTTTAGAGTAATTTGACAGATTTTAATCTAATTTACAGTAAAACATTACACATACATAGCAGTGAAAATTCACTGCATATACTATTCACATACAAGAATTCATGAGATTAAGAAAAGCTAAAAAACAGTCACATTTAAAACACGTTAAACATAATCTATGTTAGTAAAAGTCCTGAATTTCTGCCCAGAGAAATGAAATCTTTTGCTGTATGTACAAAATAACAATTTTACAGGAGAGGCCAAAAACAATCTATACTTTCAGTGTAAGCCAATGGAACCAGAATATTTTCTGAATTATTTTAGAACATTTCTATTGTTCCATTCATTATGAAACTTTCACACAATGTAAACGACAACCGCTTCGTTCAAATGATGTAGAAACATAAAAATAAATCAAAATGGAAATACGTGTTTTTCATTGGACAGTGGTGATATCTAAAATATAATTTCTATAATTAATAGTTGAATTTCAGTAAAGAGACTCTGTTTTGACAGCTGACTGGAGCTGACTGCTGCATTGTGTGGAGTTTTAATATTTGTGACACCATTTTTTAATGGCTTCTGGGTAGAAGGTCAGTGAAAAACACTACAGACGCTGGTGCAGTCAGTAATAACTCTAATTTAGCACTATGTGCATAGTGATTTTTATGAAACTAACTCAAAGCGTCCATAGAGATAGAAGTCTAGATCTATCAAATACAAACAGTCTTAGTGTCGTTTGACTGTAAGCACCTGCTCAGATCAGCAAGTTCACAAAATGTAAGTATGTATACACAACTGTACATCTTAGTCAGCTCTGAAATTATAATGATCCTGTAATTAAAGATTTACCACAAGTTCAGCCAGGAGGACTCCAACGCCGTGTAACTCATTTATTTATTATTGTCAGTATGATCTCAGTATCTAGTGATGCGGTAGGCTGTGTATTAATTGTATTGCCGTTGTTACTAAGATATAGTTGATAAAAGTGACTTGTCAGCTGGTGCAGGCCACTAACCGTCTTCCACCATGCTGGGGGTGGGGTTATGTGGTGTGTTGAGGGTCTTGTAAAATGGCTGACAGAATGTCACTGTAAACACAGATACACCCTCCATTCTACATATCATTATTGTCCAAAGAAAAACAAATACCTCCAATACGTCTGTGATTAAGAAAGCAATATAATACAATACTACAATAATACAATACAGTACTAGAATACATCACTACAATAAAACAATACAGCACTACAATAATACAATGCAGTACTACAATTATACAATACAGTACTGCAATACAGTACTACAATAAAACAATACAGCACTACAATAATACAATGCAGTACTACAATTACACAATACAGTACTACAATAATACAATACAGTACTACAATACAGTACTACAATAATACAATACAGTACTACAATTATACAATACAGTACTACAATAATACAATACAGTACTACAATTATACAATACAGCACTACAATTATACAATGCAGTACTACAATTATACAATACAGTACTACAATACAGTACTACAATAATACAATACAGCACTACAATAATACAATACAGTACTGAAATAATACAACACAATACCACAATACAGTACTACAATAATACAATACAGTACTACAACACTACAATACAGTACTGAAATAATACAACACAATACTACAACACAGTACTATAATAATACAATACATTACTACAATAATACAACACAATACTACAATACAGTACTACAATAATACAACACAATACTACATTACAGTACTACAATACTATAATACAGTACTACAAAAATACAACACAATACTACATTACAGTACTACAATAATACAATACAATACTACAATACAGTACTACAACAATACAATATAATACTACAATAACACAACACAATACTACAATAACACAATACAGCACTACAATAATACAATACTACAATACAGCACTACAATAATACAATACATTACTACAACAATACAATACAATATTACAATAACACAACACAATACTACAATAACACAATACGGCACTACAATAACACAATACTACAATACAGCACTACAATAATACAATACAGTAATACAATAATACAATAAAGTACTACAATAATACAACACAATACTATAATAACACAACACAATACTACAATACAGCACTACAATAATACAATACAAAACTACAATAACACAACACAATACTACAATAACACAATACAGCACTACAATAATACAATACAGTACTACAATACAGTACTACAATAATACAATACAGTACTACAATACAGCACCTCAATAATACAAAACAGTACTACAATAATACAATAAAGTACTACAATAATACAACACAATACGACAATACAGCACTACAATAATACAATACAATACTACAATAATACAATACAGTACTACAATACAGTACTACAATAATACAACACAATACCACAATACAGTACTACAATAATACAATACAGTACTACAATACTACAATACAGTACTGAAATAATACAACACAATACTACAATACAGTACTATAATAATACAATACATTACTACAATAATACAACACAATACTACAATACAGTACTACAATAATACAACACAATACTACATTACAGTACTACAATACTATAATACAGTACTACAAAAATACAACACAATACTACATTACAGTACTACAATAATACAATACAATACTACAATAATACAACACAGAACTACAATACAGTACTACAATAATACAATGCAATAATACAATACAGTACTACAATAATACAACACAATACTACAATAATACAATACAATACAAAATTAATACAGTACTACAATAATACAGTACAATATCACAATAATGCAATAATACAATACTAAATTAATACAGTACTACAAAAATGCAATACAATACTAAATTAATATAGTACTACAATAATGCAATACAATACTACATTAATATAGTACTACAATAATGCAATACTACAATAATACAATACAATATCACAATAATGCAATACTACAATAATACATTACAATATCACAATAATGCAGTACTAAAATAATACAATAATATATCACAATAATGCAATACTACAATAATACAATACAATATCACAATAATGCAATACTACAATAATACAATACAATATCACAATAATGCAGTACTAAAATAATACAATAATATATTACAATAATGCAATACTACAATAATACAATACAATATCACAATAATGCAATACTACAATAATACAATACAATATCACAATAATGCAGTACTAAAATAATACAATAATATATCACAATAATGCAATACTACAATAATACAATACAATATCACAATAATGCAGTACTACAATAATACAATACAATATCACAATAATGCAGTACTAAAATAATACAATAATATATCACAATAATGCAATACTACAATAATACAATACAATATCACAATAATGCAGTACTAAAATAATACAATAATATATCACAATAATGCAATACTACAATAATACAATAATATATCACAATAATGCAGTACTACAATAATACAATACAATATCACAATAATGCAATACTACAATAATACAATACAATATCACAATAATGCAGTACTAAAATAATACAATAATATATCACAATAATGTAATACTACAATAATACAATATAATATCACAATAATGCAGTACTAAAATAATACAATAATATATCACAATAATGCAATACTACAATAATACAATAATATATCACAATAATGCAATACTACAATAATACAATACAATATCACAATAATGCAGTACTAAAATAATACAATAATATATTACAATAATGCAATACTACAATAATACAATACAATATCACAATAATGCAGTACTAAAATAATACAATACAATATCACAATAATGCAATACTACAATAATACAATACAATATCACAATAATGCAGTACTAAAATAATACAATACAATATCACAATAATGCAGTACTAAAATAATACAATACAATATCACAATAATGCAGTACTAAAATAATACAATACAATACTAAATTAACACAGTATTACAATAATACAATACAATACTACAACAATCACAGCTATTTGAAGTGATGCATGTAAACGGATTTACATACACACCTGGAGGAACTGGTGTAGCAGCTTTTAGCCTCTGTCAAATCGACACCTTCACCGATGCCAGAGAAGAAGCTGTCCTGCTGTGATCATGTGCTGTGTGGTATGCATCAGTGAAGGGAATAGATAGGTGTCTTTAGCTATATTTATATCTTAATGCTGACCACATACCTAAGCTGAAATGTAATCTCTCTCTCTCTCCTTCTCTCTCTCCCTCTCTGTCTCTCTCAAGAAGAAATTGAACTTATCCCCTCCTCCTGCTCAGTCTTTGAGTGCTGAAGTCCGCTGGCCTATCGTCCTTGTAAGTCATGTTTGCGCCTTGTTCTGTGAGTTTATGTGTGATAATAAAAATTACACATGCAGTACAATTATTTTCATAGCATAGCACAAACATTTTCTATACGTGTTTATTTACTAATAATAGTGAGATTGATATGCAAGAGTGAGATGCAATATATGTGAGCTATTCTAGCGTTTAGCATTCTCACTGTAAATGCTTTACATGTGTATTTGCATGCGACTGCTGATTGTTTCATTGTCTGTTTGATAGGAAAGCTTTCATTCAGCCAGGCTTGGCCACAACAAGCAGCAGTCTGGGTTCACTGGCTGGAGAGGACTTTAGTATCAGCAAATTTCTGCTGCAAATGTTTGATACTGAATGTTTCTAGGCCAAATTTTTGATTGTGGATTTTACAGATTTCTGAATCTGCTGCAAATATTTTGTTTTTGACCTCAGCAATTTTCTGATTCTCAAATTCTGATTCTGAGTTTTGCTGGCTTTGCGTTCTGATTCAGATGAAGGCTGCAGTTTGTTTCTAAATCACTACTACTACTCTTCAGTATACACTATAGCAAATTTCTGCTGCAAATGTCTGATTCTGCATTTTGCTGACTTTGCATGCTGAATTTGATAAAGGCTGCAACACAATTCAATCACCTTCAGGGATACTCTTCAGTATGCAGCTCAGCCAATAGCTGCTGCATTTCATTTATTTTGAATTTAGTCAATTTCTGATTTAAAACTTTGCCTACTGTGCACCCTGATTCTGATAATGGCTGCAGATAATGGCTAAACTAGTCTTGAATATACACTTCACCAAATTTCTGCTTCAAATCTATGCTGGAAATACAACCTTTGTTAATACACCAGGTTGGGTTTTTGCTGTGTACGTGTCTAATGTGTGTGTAATATTTCAGTTGATTTTCCAGATAAAATGTCTGGTGACCTGAGCACTGCAGGCAGGAATTACGCTATGTTCGGCTACGTGGAGTGCGGGCCTTGCATTGGGAAGAAGCAGAAGGCCGTCAAGTCCTGCCTGACCTGTTTGGATTCTTACTGTCCGATTCACCTGGAGCTCCACGAAGAACTGCACGCAGGAAAGAAGCACAAAGTGATTAACGCCACGGGCTTTCTACAGGACAAAATCTGCTCTCAGCATGACAAGCTGCTGGAGGTGTTCTGCTGCTCGGACCAGCAGTGTATCTGCCTCATGTGCACCATGGAGGGCCACCGGGGTCACACGATCGTGTCTGCTGCAACAGAGCGGAACGAGAAACAGGTGCGCAGTCCGGACTGACGAGTATCTTATTAAGTGTACATATCACAAGTTTAACCGCAACCTGCATCACACTGAAAATTAAAATGTTCAGTAGTGTTTAATGAAAGCAGCTGTACAGTCTCAGCACAGCTCTAGATATCCAAATATCTAAATATTGGAACATGTAGGAGTGACTATACTTGTCTACATTCTATTGAACGCAAACACAAAGTACACACTAAGGCCAGTGTAAATTCTGTTAAACAAAATTTGTAATTTTGAAATTCAGAAAAATTCTGATATATATATATATATCCCTGCACTGTATTACAAAAAAACGGTCAGAAAATAATTCAAACCTCTGCTTAAATCATTACCCATTATTGAATACAATATTTTAATAATTATTTTGGGAGTGACAGTAAGTAAACATATCCTCTATAGAGAGTAAACTGGAATAAGGCTCTTTTCTGCCAATAGAATTGCACGATTTCTGTTTATTTGCTGAGTTTAACACACTGGAAAAAGGGACGCCTAAAGTTTTGCAAACTTTTAAAATCAATTTAACAGTAGCAGTTTTGTACAAGTTAGTGATGCTAAATAACACATTTCTATCATATGCAGCATTACCAGTAATTAAGGAGTATACATCAGGTAGCTGCTTATAACTGTAATAGAATATTACTTGTAAGATATTGTTGTAATTCTAGCTAATCTCAGTTGCTTTTCAAGATGAAATTCAATCAAAAGTTGTTACAAGAAACATTTACTGAGAGTTATGGTTCGTCTGCATCAGCATAGAAATAAGTGTTGAAAGCCACATGTCACCATGGACAGTGACTCCCTGTTTCTGGAACTGGGTGGAATGCTCTGTTCTAGAAGACTCTGCAGAGTTACTGCTGTTCATGCAGGCGGTGTAAAAATAAAAGGCATCACTCATTAACCTGCTGACACCTTTCACCAAGAAATATAAGAGGGTTGTATTGCTGTTGGTAGTATTGCTATAACTGTACTCTGAATCCCTGACCAAGTTCATGTGATATTTATAGCAACACATCCGTCTGTAAAGCTCTATGAGTTGCTAATGGCATGAAAAGTGCTCTAAAAATAAAGATTATTATTATTTTTATCTCTTTGTATATCTTTCAACAGTCTTGCTCCCATTGTATGGCCTATTTCAGTGCTCACATCAGTCCCTCAGCTAAATCAGATTGTGTACACATTCTATATGCAGAACACAAGTCTGCACATTTTAATGCACAGTAACTGTTTAGTGACTGGCTTTAATGTGTTGGAATGGAAATGAAAGTATAAAACATGGCAAGTGTAAAAGGTTTTATATTTTGTTTTACTAGATTACCCCAATATGCTAAACGCAACTTGTGCATTAAAGGTTGCAATAGTTGTTTCCTGTAGAGGTTGTGTTAGCTTAAGTTTAATAAGAAAATCAAAAGAATAATAATTAAATCAATGATTTAATTAATATAAAACATACATTTTAAATAAATGCATTAAAACTAGCAGAAAGATTAGATACTGTTTTTGGGGAACCAGATTGTTCCTCTATGGTTCATGAGATGAGCTGAACGTGCCTAAAACTAACTTTTCTTTGGGTTTTTAAACGTGCTTATTTTAAAGGTAATTATTATACTGTATATTTTGCTTATATGAATAAATAGATTGTGGGCTTCATAACGAGGGTTGTAATTGTGATTCCAGTGCTAACTATGAATGTGTAAAACTGTAGTTTAAATAAATTAAAGCTTACAGTGGAAACTTACAGTAACTCTACACTAAATTCCAAAGCCGGGTCTAAGTATGTGTCTGATGTGAGGCCCCCATCGTTTACACATTACGATACACTTTTTGTGCTATTTCTGTCATACACGTGCACGGCTGTCCCACAGAGCCAGCTGGGGGAGCCAAAGAAGAAATCCCTGCAGAGGATCCTGGAGAGGGAGAAGGAACTGGCCAACCTACAGAGAGCGGTGGACTCTCATAAGGTGAGCTCAGAGCCGAGGAGGGAAGTAGCACCTGCCGGAGGAAGAGTTGTTTCGGTGTTGGCTACAGCCTGCCAAAGAGGAGCTCAGTGTTGGGTCACTGTGTAACCAAGAAGCCCAACCTGCTCCCAACAGCTTTAACCTGGTAACAGTTTGGGGGAAAATCAAATGTAGAGTTTTTTGCCACTTCAGATGTGATCAATCAGCCGACAGAGATGTCCGATAGGTCCAAATCTTTTTAATACTTTGGTCTCAAGTATTTGTTTTTTGTTTGTATTTGTTTCTCTGATTAGTATGTATATGTTACATAATCAACAATATATTTAATCAGCAAAGGGCAAAGGCTTTTGGATAGTTTTAGTATTTCATCACCTAACCACTCATCCTCCTGGTTGGGGAGGTGCGGGGTGGCGGCAACAGCAACCGTACTGCTTTCTATGAAGCTAAAAGAGCAGAGATGGTAAGGGTTAGGGTTAATGAATTAAGCAATAGTACATAGAGAACACAAAAAGCACTGCATGTTTTTTGCACTCTATACACAAAATAACACTTCTGTGTTGTGAAAAAGTGTGTGCACCCTGATATCTGCTATGAGATGTGCTCACCTATTTACATCAGAAGAAGAGACATATAATAACACAGCCAGCAGGTCACCTTTAGCCATAACATCTCTCCTAATGGCAAATAAGCATACACCTAATTATGGAACTACAACATTAGCACATACCTCAGTTTAAAGTATATTTTAAAGTATATTTTAAGGCAAAGACGATAAAAAAAGAGTAGGTAACTGAAGTGCTTCAGTACATCCGGTTGTATATTTATAAAATATTGGAAGTTTCATAACAGTTATGTATACAAATTACATACTCAAGTGCAACTCATGCGGTTCAACCAAAAGACAACTAAATGCATTCAATATATATTTAATCACAGCTTAATTGTAATTAAATATACTTATATTCTCATAGCTTGTTTCAAAATAAGGCATTGAAGTGTAGACATTAAAAGCATTTGAAAGAATTGAGTGTTTTCCTAGTGTTTAAATACCAGGTTTTGACATTTTATCCTGAGTTGGACGTCCAGCCGGCTTTGTTCAAACTGCAGGGAAACCAGATTTGTCTCTCAAACCAGATCTTCTGAGACGACTGTCAACACCAGTATTTATAAGTGATCAGATTGGATTCCAAACGCCCCCAACCTATCAGCATGGGATGGTGTGGTAATGATATAGGCGTTAGTAACTATGTAGCAAATCCCAGCATTTCCGTCACGCTGGATGTGAAATCCAGGTGGAATCATGTTTTAGGCCCCCTCTGAATGTGGTTTGGATCGGTGACAACTCAATCTGGATTGGCCAAAATGGGATTTGGCCTGGCAGTTTGAATGTGGTAGTGATAATCCACTACTGCTATCACAGTACACACTATTGCTACATTGTTGGCACTACATTATATCTGCAGCATACTTAAAAGTAAAGGCTAATAATAAAATAGAAATATTATTGTTTATGAGGTTGAGTTTTTTGGGTACATGTATAACAATAATTTAAGGCCTGTAAAATTCAGTTCAAGGCTGTCCTAGTGTCTGAAAACGTTAGTTGTGCACAGTAGTTCAAAAGCTTCTCCCCCACCAATTAGTTTTGTGCAAACTAAATTTCTAAATCACACAAAAAACAAACCAAAGAGTGATCAAGCATCTCATATAGACTTGGTAATGTGGTCTCTGACACTGTATGACACACTGATGTCTATAAAATAAGCACAAAAGATAAATAAACAATAAACGTTTCCAATAAACTATCACTTTATAAGTAAAATGAGATCTTCAGTGTAGCTCTGATTTGAGGCGAATGTCCATCCAGGCATATTAAGAGCTGCAATGGAACTGGAACATCAATTCATTGGAGGTGCCGTTGACAGTCCTGAGAACTTCTGGACCTCTAAGTGACCCCTATCTTCTCTCTGCATGGTCTTACAGCGCTGTGCACAGACAGCCCTACAGGAGAGTGATAAGATCTTTAACGAGATGATCCGCTCCATTGAGAACAGACGCTCTGAA
>CM038723.1:20726965-20809465 GCA_021613375.1 Megaleporinus macrocephalus | reverse complement strand
AGGGAACTAAATTGTGGCCCCTTGAGCTAAATTCTCCGACCAGTCCTAGAGCTTCTACACTAAATGTCCATAAGTATCCAAGCACTCTTTAATTGATGAACCCAGCTACTTTAAAAAGGCATCATGGGAGAACTGCTATTTTCTAGGGAGCCCCTACGGTTGCAGAGTGTAATTCATTGATACACAACTGTCCTTTTGCATGCTCACATTGAGACACTACAGATTTCACTTGTGATTTCAGGCGCTGTTATGTGTAAACAATTAAAACTGTGAATGTAATCCATATGCCTGAGAGACGCGTCCAAGAAAAGGAGGGGTCAGATTCCGCCGGCGAATCGGATTTTGCCAAAATACCGACAAAGACAACAACATCAGAGAAGATAGGACAAAAAAAAATATGACATCAAAGGATTTTATTACAGGAGGTTACAGGAAACGTTCAAGGCTTCTTTGGCGTGAGACAAACTTTTTGCCAGCCTGAAACAACACTGAGCTTAGATGACTTTCAGCATCCAGAAAATAACATAAAACTCCTTGAGGCAGATAAGCTTACAGTCCATGTTACATAAATAACTTTCATGAATCACATTGGCAGGGTGGTACGCTCTGCTGTCGTATTTTGTTGTCTCCTCAACAAACGTTAGATCTATGTTATATATTAGATATAGGGTTTGTGTGTACATGGAAAATAATACTTTGTTGGAAAAAGGAAAGAGCATATTAAGGTCTTAATGCTTCTTTAGCCTCAACAAGAAGCTATTCTTATGATGTTTACCTAGTATAACCATCACACTCCCATACGTTTACACTGTCTTGTTTGTTCCAAGAACTTGAGAAACCCTGTGTTAGAAGATCAGAATAAATTTAAATCTAAAAATGTTGAGATCTGGAAATGTGAATGTTCCACTGAGTCTGATTCTAAGTGGACAGAAAGTGTCAGCGAATCCAAGCCTGTCACTATAAGGATGTACATGATTGCAGTAACTTAATGAATAGATTGTGTGCAGTAGAGCTCCTCCACACGTCTGAGGGCAACAAATGTGCTCTAATTTAACCAAAGCTTAGAGGCTGGTTAATAAACTACGACAACAACATAAAACATTTTGTTGACCTGAGTTCTGTAGGTCAATGCTAATAATGTTGAATTTTAGAAAGTAAAGCATGTTATCAGTTTTGACCATGAGAACTGTAGAAAATATCCTCTATACAGCCCAATGTGTATTGTCTTGTATTTGTACTAACTAATTGTAGCTAACTAATTGTAAAGAGTTTTAAAAAAAATAAATAAACTGTGGCAACTGTGGTATGTGTTTTATTTTCTTTATTTCTTTATTTCTTTATTTCTTTATTTCTTTATTTATTTATTTATTTATTGGATAACATAAACTAAGCTTTTTTATTTTTATAGTAACCGGGATTCATACATTTATTTATTTATTTTAAATCTACAAATGTATATGAATTCCAAAGGATAATCTTTACCCACATAATAATGTTTATGTCTATCCAACAATCAACATTTATTTGTGTAGCGCTTTTTACAACCAGTGTTGTCTCGAAGCAGCTTTACAGAAAAGCAGTTTATGAAAAAAGAGGAAAATACAAAGAACAAAAATAGTCCATGCACAAGCATATAAACATAAGAAAGGTTATCCAAGTCCAAGCCCTCCAAGAGCAAGCCAGAGGCGACAGTGGTGAGGAAAAAATTCCTAGATAAGAGGAAGAAACCTTAAGTGGAACCCATGCTCGAGGGAGAAACCCATCCTCCTCTGGTCGACCCTGGATGGAGAGAGAATGACAAAGCTAATGACTTTTTATGACAAGATACAACAAGAAGCTTGGTGTGTGAACATGTTTTATAAATATTCTAATTCCGGAGATACTGATATAAAAGTTTGATTTCATAGGTAATCTGTCAAAGCTTTAGGGATTTAATGGTCATATATGTGTCTGTGTGTGACCCACTGTAACAACTGATATGCAGCATATAGTGAATGACTCGGATACCTTCCTAAAGTCATTCAAATTCAAAGCCACTCTTAAAAAGAGAAATCTTTTAGTAGCTTAAATCATTTAGAAAGTTGCTTTCAGTTACATTGTTCTACTCTTTTACTGTTTTGACAAATTTCAGTCAGGCTTCTAACCACATCATAGTATTTATATATTATAAAAGGGTTAAATGACATACAACTGGGTACTGACTCAGCTAAAACACCTGTTCTGGTTTTAGTAGATGTTAGTGCTGCATTTCATATAATAGATCACAGAATACTGGTGGGCAACTCGGAAAATTGGTTAGGACTTACTAGAACAGTCTTTAATGGTTTCAGGGTTCAGCTATTTTGTCACCACTGGCAGTTATTAATCTTCTATGGAGGCTGTGAAATGCTGTGAGTGCCCCAGGGATCAATTATTGGACCTCTTTTGTTCAATCTCTAAATGTTTGATCTCTAAATGCTGCCTTTGTGCCAAATCCTACAGAACAACAATATTGATTACCATAGCTATGTGGATGTTACACAGATATCTACCTCTCTCGTCAGAGGATCGAAGCCCAATAGACTCACTGTGTCTGTGCTAGAAGCATATAAATAATTGAATGAGCCAAATTCACATTGTGCTGGTTACGGCTTTTAATTAAATTTGAAATGGAAAATGATTGTAATCAACTTAAATGACTGTGATCATCTCAAATAACTGTGATTACGTATTGTGTAATAATTGTAACAGAAATAGCTAAAGGTGTTTGGGATTACTTGGATCAGAAAATTCATTTTTTAGGCTAAATATTGCAGGTGTGGAAAATAATTCTTCTTGAAAGCAATACAAAGAATGAAAGCTGTACTAAAAGCAAAAGGCTGGACACACTGAGCACAGAATATGACATTATATGGAGGTTTGTTGAGGCTTCTTTGTGATTTTCTGTTAAAGATATTTCGATATTTTCACTGTGAACCACTTGTGTTGCTGTCATGTTGTGTTAAGTTGAAATTGTATCAGTCATGTGCACTAGTGTGCGTGACGGAATCATTAGAGCTGAAAATGAGGCCAAGATTAAAGTTTTTCTCAACAGCATCAATAACATCAAATAAGGTCCGTGTCTCTAAAACCTTTTAAAGTAGAGAAGCAAGTTCAACAGTCTCTTTACATAAGAGCATGCACATCTCTACCACAAATGTGAACATAAACTTGGTTTTGCTGCAGATGAAAGTAAGCTCTTGTGAGGTTTACAGTAGAACTCAGTGGTTATAGGGTGCTGGTGGTGGTCTGACATTTATACTGTTTATGCAATAAAATCGGCCGCCACACGTTAATAAGCGGACCCGTATGATGTGGCAGTTGAAATCGTCTACTGCCATCACAAACTCTGTTCCCTTTAGGGGTTAGGATTTTGGCAGCCAATAAAAAGTACACTGCAAGTGATGATATGTATATACTTTGCTTTTGCTGTCTTAATTAATACTTTAGTAATAGCTCATAAACCTAGTGGCTTTTACAACAGACGTCATCACAAAGCACAAAGACCTATTCAACACCGGGTAGCAAGACGAAGGCAACAAGAGCAGTATGATCAGAGGATCAGGTTTTGCAGTTAGTATACTATACACCAGAAGCCTACAGTGATGATCTGTTAATAGGAATATGAGAAGAGCTCTGTGTATTGTGATGGAGTGGAACCAATGTCTGATTTGTTTGTAGGGCAGGGAAAGCATTGTGATTAAATGCTTGAGTCAGAGGGGGAGCACCATGCAGGCGAAGCTTTCTGCTCAGCACAAGCTCCATGGCCTGTTAACTGGACTCGATCAGGGCAAACCACACAGGATGGGCAGCATCAAGCAAAGATGGTTAGTTCTGTTTGGAGTGACTGAGAACTCTACATGGTGTTAACAGACTGCAGCAGGGATTCCAGCAGGCCAAGCAATTACAGCCTAAGTAAAACGAAGAGCCGGAAGGTACCAGAGACATGAGGGCTCACTGAGATGTCAGAGCCCCTCCACTCCACTGTTTGAGAGCAGTGGGTGACAATCAGTTTATCATAATAGTCTCTGTCAGTGGCTGCCCAAAATCTACACCTTTTACCTTTTCTAACAGATACTCTAATGAACAAAGGCTCGAGTAAACAAGTTTTTACACTAGACTTAGAACTGAGGCTGTGTCTGCATCCTGAACACTGACTGGAAGGTTACTCCAAAGCTGGGGGACTTTGGATGAAAAGTATCTACACTCTAAATTTACTTTATTCATTCTAGGTACTAACAGTGAGCAGCACCTTGTGATATAATTATATGTATGTGTTGGTTGTAATAAGAGATAAGTTCACTCAGGTACTGAGGAACGAGGCTGTTTAGAGCTTTATATGTCAGCAGAAAAATTTTGTATTCAACTCATAACTGAACTGGCAACCAGTGCAGGGCTGATAACACTGAGCTCATACAATTAAACTTTGTAGTTCTCGAATCTACTGTTATATCTATCCCTGAATCAGCAAGCGCCCCACGTTCTCCTGTGCTAGCTTTTTTAAAGATTGTCTCATATTAGCCACAGACAAACAGAATCTGCTCCTGTGTAATTCTCTGAGACGACTGCGCAAGCTGTGGGGAGTGGTGCTGTGCTTGTAGAGTACCAGCATTAAATGTAGCACAGCTTCGGTTAAATGATGCCGTGAGGTCATTGTTGCTGTGTATAGATCAAAAGCTTCTATAATCCCTCAGCTGCACCACTAAAACCTCCACACTCATCTGCCTTGGCCTAGTAATCCAGACCGCTGTGTGTGTGTTGGTAAATGCCACCTGCTTGATGGTTCTATTTCGGTGCTTTGTTCAGCCCTGGCCTAAAAACAGAAACCAAAGCCAGATGAGATTCTGTTATGAAGAACAGCTGCAGTACGCGTGCACTGCAGCTGCACAATATATTGTGGGATTGGCTTTGGAATACTGCTATTGCAAAGTATATCCTGCAATATAAAAATTAGCACTTAACCAATCACTGTGTTGGGAATATATATATATATATATATACGGTAACCAGCGTTTACAGCATAGACAGCAGCTAGACTCAATAAGGTCCTTAGAGATTGTCAGGAGAGCAAACATACAGCATAGAGCAAACACCACAATCGAGGTGGTCCCACAGATGCTCAATTGGGTTCTAGTCTGGGGAATTAGGGGTCCAGGGTAGTACTTGGAGTCTTGGTCAGCTCTTCCAACCAATGTGGCACATTTCTAGCCGTGTGACGTGTTACATAGTCTTGCTGGAAGATCCCCAGAGAAGACTATCAGCATGTTTGGGTGTACATGAGCTGCAAAGATGGGTTAAAACCTAAGTTGGTTGAGAGTGCCTTCCACACGGATGAGTGGGCCCAGAGAATGCCACAAGAACATTCCCCAGAGCACGGCACTGCAGTCGTCCAAAGTAGAATAATATTGTGTTGTTTTAACTTTAAGCCCAAAATAATAATAAGGTCAAAATAATGTGATGTGTATATATATATATATATATATATATAGTTGCTGTCCAATGAAAAACAAATATCTCCAAAATTGCAATTTCACAGGAGAAAACAAAAACATACTTTAATTTCAATGTCAAAGTCAAAGTGTTGGGCTTTTGTAAGGTTTTAATAAGACATACTCTGTACATATGTGTCTAATGCCACAGACTTTACTTACTTTACCAAGATATTAAATGACAGTATTATACTGAATTAAGTACATGTCATTTGGTCTCACTTTTTCTATTTTTCTATTCTATTTGTACTGTAATACCTAGATTTCCACTTGGGGCTCAGTGCAGTACAGGTGTTAATTTTTTTATGTGAAAATATGTCAACATGTTCTCTACAGGTAAGACACATAAATATTGTATTTTCCTGCAAATTTGACTTTAGTTACTGAGTTACCTGGAGTTTATACTGGAAAATGTGACATTTAGTACATCAAACTCACTGAAGACTCTTTGTATGGAGAAAGCCTGGAGAAGAATTCCAACCTGACTGCAGTGAGGCTACTGTGAAGCAATATCTGGACTGGAGCTGTTTTTCTTACAGGGGTTTCGATGAACTAATATATTGGAAAATACACCAAAAACTGGCCACATTTTAGGTTTTATTTGTACTTGCAAATATCTAGTAGTGTGTTCTTTGTATAGACTGTGTAACTTATTTTCCCCTAGCAAATCAACAAGTCCTTTATCCATGGGCACCGAAACTTTTGCATATGTCTGTACACTCACTGCCTGATGCATGAACCATGCAGTTCCTCCAGAAAACCTTTCAGTGTGACGTCAAACTGTGGTTATATAATCTCTCTGGGAATTTAGCTGTTCCAGCCATCCATCCATCCATTCATTCATCAACATATCTGTTTTTCTTACAGAAAAATCACAATATTTCACATATATGTTTTTGCAAGTGGACTTTTTAAGAGTGATACATTTTTACTCTTGATTTTTTCACATCATGATGCATTAATTTGCACTTTTTCTATATTTAATTATTTTATGACAGTACATTAGTTACAATACATTAGTTAGACCGATTATCACATATAACCCTGTAAATAACATAATATTTAGGAGCATTTGAGATCATAAGTGAACAATGTGATAATTTTTGCGCACCACATATCACATGTGATCACGTATTACTCACTGTGGGTTTCTGTTTGTGTTAGCTGTTTGTGCATGTAAACGTTCTGCAAAGTTAAAAAGCCCAAAGTACACGCCAGAGGGAGAAAGCACTTTTCTCAGCTGCCTGAAACAGCTTTTCTTTGTTGCAAAGTGATGTCATCTCTATCGGCAAGCTTTGATCATCCTTAACAATACACAGAGAGCTAAAAAAAAAAGTAAACATGAACCTCTCTAAACTGTCCTGCCGCAGTCTAGCTTTCGACGGTGGATCAGGTCTACTGACTTGCTCTACCTGACTTTCAGGATCAGACTCTGACTCAAACTGATATGGTAGAACTGCCACCACTGTAAGAACAGCCACAGCGGTGTGGGGCAAATTGACCAATCAGAGCACACTGAGCTCATTGTAAGGCAGGGATGTTAAAACCGCAGGAGCTCTAAGAGAATGTTTCAGACAGAGGGTGAATGCAGGTGTACTGAATGAGAAAATATGATACATGAAAACGGATACATGTAAATCTATCCATCCCTCCATCATCTTCCGCCAAAGCACAGTGTCATCGGGTGAAGGTGGGGTACACCACAGACAGGTCATCAGGCCATCGAATGGCCAACACACACACATACACGGACAATTTAGAGTGACTGATCAAACAAACATGCATGGCCTTGGATTGTGGGAGGAAACCGGAGTACCCAGAGAAAACCCACTCAAGTACTGGGAGATCAAGCAAACTCCAAACCCTGGATCATCTTGCTGTGTGCTAACCACGGCACCACTGTGGTTCGACAGGTAAATCTATTCTTACAAAAAATGATGAGCTTTGAAAATAAGCCTAATATAAACTGCATGTGACTGTTCCATAAGGTAGGCTTTCCAAATCCCAGTCCTGGTGATCTACACACTATTCACAATTTGTCTTGACTTAGGAACTAGCTATCAAGCTCCAAGAAGGCATAGAAAGAGGAAAACACAAAACAAAAATGTGCAAAGCTCGGGAATGGCATTGGGAAACACTGTTACAGACCCCCTGGAAAAACCTTCCAGTGTGCAAACAAACTGCTGTTAGATAGATAGTTCTAAACCCCCTCTGGGAATGGAGCTGCTGTGTTGCAAACAAAGGGCCTGTGTTGAGTTTGCTTCGGTGTCATTGCAGGCTGTGACCGACAGATGGCGCCAGACAGCTGTTCCTTCGCTCCCTCCCTCGCTGTGAGCGGCTCCTCCAGCTTCCAAACGCCAAACAGGTGGTCACGCACTCACTCTCTCTCTCTCTCTCACAGCAAACGGACAGCGTACGCCACGATGGGACGACGGACTCTCTAGCGCTTGTTGTCTTCATCATTCTCACTCTTCCTTCAACAGACTCTCAGCCAAAGAAGATTCATGAGCCGCGCACCGGAGCCCGGGAGTATTTCGCCCTGAGTTGTTTTCCCTCTTGGATTCGGGACGGTCTGGGAGAGAGAGAGAGAGAGAAAGAGAAGAGAAGAGAAGGAAAAGTATGAAAGTGACGGTGTGTTTTGGAAGGACTCGGGTTGTGGTACCGTGCGGAGATGGGAATATCAAAGTGCACTCGCTCATCCAGCAGGCCACCATGAGATACAGGAAAGCGATAGCCAAGGTAAGCGGCGAGCAGCCTCCGCATCCCCTTCGACGCGTTTGTGAACAACGCTGGAAAGACTCCTGCGATTCATTGAGCCGGAGGAGCTGCCAATATGGCGGTATTGAGGGAAACGGGGGAAGGGACGCGGGAGAGAAATCTCCGTGCTGCTAACTTTAACGCGGGTGTATGTTTGGTGTGAGCCGACAGATCACTTGGAAACAAACCCTGCGTGTTTTTAGAACTTGTCTTTGGGGCCCAGTGCTGCTTGTTTACGCCAGGTGATCCCAGGAAAGCACAACAGCAACTTGCGAAGTTGGCTTCCTCTTGGAATCTTCCGTTCCACCTTAAATGCTGCAGCAGTTACATTCTGGCGGCTCAGCCGCCAGAATGTAACTGCTGCAGCATTTAAGGTGGAACGGAAGATTCCAAGAGGAAGCCAACTTCAGCCCACCAACTTAAGCTCACTAAAATTACGAAGCTTAAAGTTGAAACAACACAATAGTGACAACCTTTCCGCCGTACTATCCCAAAAGAACCAACTCGGTGTTTTTTGCCGCTTTGGGAGGAGTGAATATTCAATATCCCAGATTTAGGTTTCGGTAAAGAGACTTGTAATGTAGTTAGGGATCTACAAGGTATATTTTAAACTTAGTTTTCCTGCCTGTCAGGACTTATAATGACCGGTAGGTGGGTTTATTTCAGACGAAAGCCAGTGAAGCGCTTTGTTCTAACGTCCAAATGAGCCCATTAGGCTGGCAGGCTGGCTAACTAAGTTAGCGCTGCTGCTAGTCTTGCTAGGCTAACCCTGAAGAGTAAACAGAAAACAGACCGCTTCATCCAGACTTCCCGGTTATTTTTAGACTCGAATATTTAGCTCATTTATGGCAGACGTCTCCCTGCCTTTCGGCCGAAAAGCCCAGAGCCCAAACAACTTGGACTAAACTGGTCCAAACAAAGATTTTTTTTACCACCTCCTCCTCCTTCCCCTCTTCCAAACCTCACAGGCCCCTGAGGGACGTCTGTGGTACTACAGAGCTGGAGAACCCACCAAAACTGTCCTCCAAAAGTGATAAAATGGGCTTCCTGGTGGAGATGAAGAGCTTCTTCTAGTCAAATAAGAGTGTTGTTATGCTCCTTTTCGCTGCAGGGTGGTCTGCACTGATGGCTGGCTACCTGTGGCTGAGGAGAGTAGTTGTTGATATAGCTCTCCGAGAGTGGGAGAGCTTTCCTAAGAGCTCTGTTGTTACTGAACTCCTCATAAACACAGGAGGAAGTTCAGTCTGAGACACTGTGAGAAGTCTTTGTTTGGGATATTCCAAAACTGATGTGAAGGTCCAGTTTTCAGACCTTTTTTTGAGTCTCATCAACATCAGTGCTAGTAAAACCTGTTTGAGGTTCTGTTCTGAGGATCTGAACCGAATAAGTAAAATATATTACAAGCTAAGGCTGTTTTGTACATTGGAAGACAGTTAAAGACACTGTAATGATGAAGAAGTTGTGTTTATCGTTTGCTGATGGTTAGAAGTGCAGTAAAAATAATACAGTGCAGACGTTTCACTCAGTAGCCGTCTGGTCATTCTGGCCTAGTGGAGTTTAGTAAACATAGAAGGTGTGTGACTTACAACTCTATGCATTGATTCCTATGATGAAACAAGCTGTTGGTCCTGTTTTAATGAGCTCATGAATAAACTGATAAGTTCTGCTTTTATTTGCTAGCAGTAGACCAACTCTGCTGTATCTGTGCCAGAAGTGAACCAGATTTGTTTTGCTCATGTGGGCTGTATGTTTTGGCCGCATATGGGTCACTAGGTTTGTCACTAGGTGGTATTGCCACATCTGTGCCATGCCAGAAGTGGACCACATCTGTTTTGGGACATGTGGGCTATATGTGGGCCAAATTTTGGGACATGTTGAGCTCACTTGCATGTTGGCAGTGCCGACAGTAGAGGGCCATATTTTTGCCAGATGTGGCCCACATCCACATCCACATGCTATCTGGGCTGGTTTACGGCGAGACACTGTGATGATCACACAGAAGCAACATGTTAAAATAGACACAGGCAGGAAAATCCAGTGAACCTCAGTGTAGGTTGTCATAATATTTACTTAGCTATGCTAACATTAGTTACTTGAGGCTTGCTTTCGATCTCAACATTAACATAAAGTAAATTGAAGTTATTGCTCCCTATGAAGCTTTCAGTTTAAGATGATCTGCTTTAGCCATCACAGTGGGTAAAATCACACAGCATTGCTGCTACTTCAGACTCTTCAGTGTAAAACTCTGAGCGAAGCCTGATCAATATTGTCAGAGGTTTGTGAAGGTGTGCGGAATGAAATGTTCAGAGCCAACTAACTTTGAATTAAAGTCATCTAGGCTCTTGTTAAATAAGTCATTTCCTGTGGGGCTGTAACTTGAACTGGTATATACAGATTCGGGGGGTCATTTTGGCTGAAGTTAGGACTGTTATGTAACAGTATGATTTTAAAATTGGCTTGTTTTACTGACCTCTTTGTATTTTCTGTTTGTATTTGAAGGAGGGGAAAAGTGTTTGAGGTATAGGGTATATCAGTTCTATGACCCGAACTCTCTTCATTCAGCTGTGCCAACGTAAATACAGCATTCCATATTCCTTACGGTACAGTGTGTGTGTCCTGTGCTATTAAAGTATGGCAGAAACCAAATGGGAATGTTTTATTTATTATAAAAAAAATATAATTTACTACTGGGCCACTATTGTTACACAGTGACTGTGTTATAGCTGCAGTGGAGTCAGTTAAACACAGAAGAAGAGAATTTAAGAACTTTCTTTCTGGACTAATGAGGCTCCATCTAAAGCTGGAAAGGCTGAATGATAGATTAGAGTTAAATGAGAGATTTGGCTCGTGGTTCCTCACTCAGTGGGCGAGAGACAGAGCAGCAAAAATGGCATCCTGCTAGTAAAAGAATTTAGTCTATTTTTAATAATAAAGAGGGCATCTCGCTTGGTTTTAAGAGCATATTTGGAATGCTGTTGGATATGTAAACTACACTAGGGCTGTGTATGTCATAAGAGTTAAGGTTTTCTGTGAAAATAGAAAGTCAGAAGATATGAATCCAACAACATTTGCTTTCTTAAGAACCTCAATGAGTTCTTTCAGCCAATATTTATCATTAATACCAAACGTTATCAGCCAAGCCTTCTGCTGCAGTGCCAGGCTTCCTATAGGCCTACTAGGACAGCGGGTTGACATACTATGCTGTATATCTTTTTCGTTCGTCCAGAGCGATGCCCAGCTGGCTGGCGTTGGCCTACTGATGAAGTGCCCCATTTTTAACCTCATAATATTTCTGTTGTTATTATAAATCATTTGTAAACCATTTATCTGATGACACTGAGCTTAATCTCCACGTCATCTGTATCTCACAGCAGTCTTATCCTGTGACGTATGTGCTTTACTAACATACTGTTCCGGCCTTCCCGGATGACCTTAAAATTTAGATGCAAAATTCTATTATTATTGCCTTCGGGCAGAGGCTGTCTCAGCTATAACACAAGACTTTGTAATGCAGGATTGTAGATGGACAGCATTCGCTATCTTTTCAAAGCAAAAGCTAAGGTATGTTAAACGTGATATTTTGTGTAGCAGTTTCTTATCAATGACACCAAGTACCAATATTTTATTACATGCATTGCAAATACAAACCAGTAGCTTTGAGTTAAGCAGAAATTAATTGTATTAACTTGAGGTGCGTGAATATAAAGGACAGTGGGTTCCTATTAGGGGTGTGTTTAAAAATCGATTTTTCGATTCATTTGAATAATCCGATATCGATTAGCATAAACCTGAGATCGACCTTTAAAATTAGCAAACCCCAGAACTTGAAAGCAGATGTCTGGCTACATTTTGGATTCAGAAAGCATGACGGTATATAAACATATAAACACTAATGTTTTTAGTAATGGTAAAACAAAACATATTATTGTAACTGAAATATCCCTAAATTAACCGATATTGAATTGAATCTAATTGAATCGGAAATCGAATTAAATTGGGACCTTGTGAATCGGGATCGAATCGATCTGGGAAATCAGTGGCGATACCCAGCCCTAGTTCCTATGTGACTATGACAACACAATTTGCAGTTAAAGTAATAAACAGCAGCATATTATTGTTATTGTTATACTCAGCATATCGTTAATTCAGTGATATTGTACTGTGACATTTATTACTACTTTATATGGACTTTACTGCTTTATATGTGTATATAACTTATTACAATACAGTATGTTACAGGTAGGGTTCTATATTGGCAAGAAACTGATGTGACGATACGTGTACAGATACAGGGTTGTGATTTAATACATTGCTATATATTGCGATACTGTAAGCAAGATAATGTTAAAATTTTCTATCAAAGGAAAAACTTTCCTAGTATATTAGTGATTTCTACCCCACTAGCCACAGACAAGTGTTAGCTCAGAGCTAACGTATTAGCCATAAATAACTACATACTACTCTACAGAATGTATTTTACAGGCTTCTAATACGTGTTGATATCACTGATCAAATACACTTTCTAAAACAAGATTTGAAGTGTTTCCATATTTCTATATTAATCAGTGTTTCAGTCACATCAACCTCTCTACGTACGTGTCTTGCTTCCGTCAAAATTCAGGCCTTCATAAAAGAAGCTAACTGTTGCAGATTGAGAGGAACGAAACTCATTTTTGTAGGATTTGGCTGTATGTATGGCTGTACAGCTAAATGGAGCATCATTAGCATCTTCAGCGGACACACCTTCAATGATTAAGAGCCAATAAAACGCATTATTTTGTGATTTTAAATCTGTTATATACTTTTTTTCCTTTTCTTTCTTTATTTTTAAGTATTTAAATTAGCTGGGTGGTTAATAACACATTTATTACTACTTTATATGTCCTTTTTATGACATTTAAACAAAACTGGATACAAACATTACGAGTAGATCTCAGTACTTATTTCAATACAGTATGTTACAGTTAGGGTTCTGTATCGGCAAGAAACTGGTGTGACCGTATGTATCAGGATACGGGGGTTATGGTTCAGTACGTTGCAATATATTGTGATACTGTAAGCAAAATGATTTATTATTTATTTTAAAGGAAAACTGTTATAATATAAAAATATAAACCACCATGTTGTCATTGATATCTCTAAAACTTTTCAGGAGAGCATAAAAACTGTCTTTACTTTTGATGCAAATCAGTGGCACCAGAATTTTCCCAGCTGTTTTGGAGCATTTCTGTTGACCAGTTAATCTTGAAATGTAAACAGTGCTGCCTTTAAATGATGCAGAAAAGTTGTTTGTTTTTGTTTGTTTTTCTTTGGACAACGACGATATGTATAGGTTTGCTAATGGTAATGTTAGTGGTGCACCCTTCACTTCTTGTTTATGTTTGGATTCACCCCAGTCGGGGGTTTAAACACAACACAAAATGAGCTGCTCTTCTCATAAATCTCTGCATGTAAACTGTTAACTGCAATTCAGTGGTGATTATGAGAATCACTGCCC
Organism: Megaleporinus macrocephalus; assembly: GCA_021613375.1. Classification (NCBI taxonomy): domain Eukaryota; kingdom Metazoa; phylum Chordata; class Actinopteri; order Characiformes; family Anostomidae; genus Megaleporinus; species Megaleporinus macrocephalus. The sequence goes on along the minus strand of CM038723.1, from coordinate 20,795,704 downwards.
TGTCTCAAAACATATTCAGATATTTTTTATAGTCACAGGACAGTGCATTTAATTGGTGCACCTCGAGTAACCTCTATGTTGGTGTGAATGATGTATTCATCATGTCTTGTCGCCGTTTCTGTCCAGCGTGTCCTCGTGTGCGTGAGAGAGGGCATGTGTACTGGTGTCCTGGCATGTCCTTGGCACTGTTAGCTTGCTGTCATTCCATCCATTACTTACTTTCTCCCTCGCAGTCATGCCCCCCCCTCCCCCAACACTGGCTTTTAGCTTAGGGCTCAACAATACTAGTCTAAAATCCACACTGAGTTTTCATTCCTACGGTTATAAGTGTTGATGACAGGCGTGATTGACAGGTTGTTGGTATGTAGGTCATATTTCAGGTACAAGTTACAGTAAAAGAGTGAGTGACGGGCCTCCTGCCTTTCATTTTACTCAATTCATATCATTATTCATATACGTTTTATATAAAAGTGCTGGTCAGAATAATGCTGTTTAGGTGTCATTGCTGTTGTGAGCTAATGTGTTCCAAAAAAAAAAAAAAAAAAAAAATATATATATATATATATATATATATATATATATATATATATATATATATATATATATATATATATGTTTTGATGTAAAAGAAATACACGGCTGTGTGAGGGGACACAGTAATTATCTATCAGTCTCGCTGGAGAAGGTTCAGGTACAAATTCATTGCAAAAATGTAAAGATCGCTTTGATTGGTTGCGCATACCGTATGTGAAGCAGGAATCCAGTCTTGTTGTTTAGATGGCTAGTTAGAAGTAAATGAATGAGTCATGTTTGATGCTTCCCCATTCCACACGCTCTCAGTCTGTTCAAGCTTCAGGTTTGTCGTGCTTCCTTTAGACCGAGCAAAAGCAGCATGCAGGGGTGACGAGTGTTGCTGCTGACTAAAGTATCATCTACTCTGTGATATGACTTTTCTTTTCAGTGATATATCATACACAACGATAACAACATGTTTTTATTACTACATGAATATAATTAGATCTGTTGAACTGAATTTGAAGCTGTGCAGTTTGTAAATCAAAGACAAATAGATGTATTTTTAGTGTTATTATTATTATTTTTGTTGTTGTTGGGATTTATTATTATTATTATTATTATTAGTAGTAGTAGTAGTAGTAGTGGTAGTATTTTTATATGTGGCACTACAAATTTTGTTTTGTCATAACTAACTTAATCTCAGAAAACCATGATGTGTGTCGTGAAAATGTAAATGTGATTTAATTTATTTATTGGTTTATCTGCCTAATGATTGACACTCTACACTCTAAGTACTTACTGTTGATGAATAGTTTTAAATGCAGTGTTTTATATATATATATATATATATATATATATATACATACATACATACATACACTACTCACAAAAAGCATTTAAGTAGAAGCATGCAATGGTTATTTGCTCATGTCAAACAATTTATTGAAACAAAAGCCAACAACAGTGGTGTTTATACCCCAACAAAAAATTCAATGTCTCAATAACTTTGTCATGAGCATCAATTACAGCTTGACAACAACGTCTCATGCTGTTCACAAGTCGACTTATTGTCTGCTAAGGCATGGCATCCCACTCTGGCCCTCAGGTCATTGAGGTTCTGGGGTACAGAGTTACGAGCCTCTATATGCCGACTCAGCTGATCCTGTAGGTTTTCTTTGGGATTCAGGCCTGGAGAAAGTGCAGGGCACTCTATTTGAGGTACGCCAGTCTCCAGCAGCCATTCCCTAATGATACAACCTTGATGAGCTGGTGTATTGTCATCCATGAAGATGAAATTAGACCTGTGTTGTTCATGCAGAGGCACAAGGACTGGATTAATGATGTTATTTAAGTAGTATGGGCTTGTCACTGTACCAGTAGGGCAGTTCTGTACTGACTAGACACACCAGACCACACCGTAACACCACCACCACCACCAAAGGCTCGCCTGGTGACAACAGTGACTAATGCATAGCGCTCTCCTTGACGTCTCCAACATGATTGGCAGCCATCATTTCTGTTCAGCGTGAATCGACTTTCATCAACACCTCTGAGGCCCACTGGTCGCTTGGCCAGCGTAGATGCTCCCTGGCTCATGCAAGACAATGACACCAGTGCCTGGTGGTGTGGTCAGGTACCCGTGCAGGTCATCTAGCACGCAGACCACACTGATGTAAATGGTTTTGAGTGGTCTGGCATGATGCTTGGGTCCCTTACATGTTCCTGGAGTTGTGTAGCGTTCATCATCCGGTTCCGCAGGGCACTGTTAACAATGAAGCCATTAGTGTGGGATATGGCCAAAGGAAGTCCACTTTTATGTTTTTCTATGACTCCTCCAGTCAACCTGCTGATTACACTCTGTGACACTCTAAGCTCACTGGTCACTTCTGTCTGAGAACATATTTTTAAAGCCTTGCAGTGGTGAAGTACTGTCGTTCAGTTGTTGGGTGCTGTCTTGGTCTAATGATGTCAGAGTGTGAGCAGCATGATGAGGAGGACTGTTTAATTACCAATTCTAATGGAACCAGTAAATGTATTGGTTGATTCATGGATCAAACACTTACTGTGAATTTTGTTGTTAAGCTCCTTGTTAGAGAACAGCAAGCTGTGCAAAAAGTCCTGAAACATTGAACAGTTAGACATTTGCATATAGTTTAGAGAAGGTCACCTGCAAAGGTTAGAGTGCAATTTAGGTTCATCCTGAAATTTCACCTAAAAGCCAAATATCCCTTTACTTTAAAACTAAGTTTTATATATATATATATATGAGTGTGTGTGTCTGTCTGTGTATGTATACCACATTCGTTTATGTTTCGTTTGTTCAGACAGATGAGGAAAATTAAGGTTATATGATTGTATCACAGTATGTCATAGTATTGAAGGTATTGAGTTGTAGGAGCCCTCGTTTAACCAGGTTTATGACTTTTTTTTTTTGCTCTGCAGAGTAAAATGTGCTGACGCTCAGCTCTGGAGAACAGGGCTAACAAGTCCACAGCTTTAATGTATGCACTGATCTGGCATGTGTTTTGGTTCTCCTTGAACTTGTCACCTCCTCCGTGTGAGGCTGTCTGAGGTAGCTACAGTGCAGGTAGTGATGGTGGTTGGTGTTCAGGCTTACTTCTGCTGCTGGGGTCTGGCTTAAAGCAAAACAATATACTCAGTACAAGCGAGGCAGATGAGCTGTAGTGACCTCTGAAGAATTACACTGAAGAAAGTGAAGCTGTGGAATTTACAGAATATGTACACACTGTTTTAGGGTAAGTACCCGAATAACACAGTGCTTTAAAAAAAAAAAAAGGTACTGTATAAAGACCTGGACTCTGAGAGATACACATCTCTTTTTCTGCTGTATGGTCTGAGAAAAGAAATCAATCAATTAATTAATAAATAGAAAGATTTGTTTAGTCCATACAATAATATACAGCGCACTTTCGCACGGGTGACTTTTACTGTTGCACAGCGTGCGCTTACGGTGTTGCCAGGTGACACAAAGAAGGCGTGATTTGATGATGCGGATTGCAAAACAGAGAAAGAGAGAAAGAATAAGGAGAGGAGAACAGAAGAGACGGGTCAGAGAAAACCATACACAGTGTCCAACGTCTACTGTAAAACTGAACTAGCTGAGGGAGCCGTTACTGACTAAACCTGAAGAAAGACGAGACTGAGATTAGCTTCATATGTGAATTCCACCTTTCCACCTTAAATGACGCAGCAGTTGGAGGCGGCAGAATGTAACTTCTATACCGTTTAAGGTGGAACGGAGAATTCAAATAAGAGGCTCACTTCAGTAAGCAAGTTACTGAGCTTTCCCAGCAAACTGATAGTGAGTCTGAGTTTTACGGTAACCCCTAGCCGAGCACGACATCAGTGTTTCAATGTTCCAGTCCGTCCAGTCCATAGAGTGGAGTGACACACAGTAACCATAACATTTAGCTTAAATCAGTGTGATGGTGAGGTGAGATGAAGGCTAGTAAAGCGTGAATGTTGTGGTTACATGCAATGGCTAGTTAAGAAAAAGTGCGATGGCGAGTTATAGGACAGGCTTCAGTATAGTGTCCAGTAGCCAGTCTTGTGAACTTGTAGTATGTTGTATAGGTCTAGTAATACATTTCAATAATAGTAATTATTAAAATATAAAATAACTGTACTCTATGCAATTTAAGCAATAAATTGTTAAGAACCCTGTGTTATTTTATCTTATATTTACTATTGCTTTTTAATTAAAAATATATATGTATTTTATTCGATTACTTGATTAATCGATTAAATAATTGATAGAATACTCAATTACTAAAATAATCGATAGCTGCTGCCCTACTTCTGGCTCTTTTATACGTTGCAGTGTAATCAGAGTTGTCCAGAGCGGGTTGATGTAAAGTAATTTGTTGTAGAAAATCTTGCCGTCCTACGTTTCTTTCAGTGGTGATGACAGAAACCAGGGTCTGTGATCTTTCTGTGGTCTGGTGGTACAAATGGCCAAATGCTGAGTGGAGTGCTGTGACTGACTGTGTAATTGGAACAGTACTGGTGTTACCCCACCAGAATGTGGCACTTGTGTCATTAAGGCATATGCAGTCGTGATGTCAGATGTTTCTAAGTGTAAAGAACTGTTTATCTCTAGTTTTCCTTCAGAGCAAACACCAGAACAGGATCTAATGCCAAGGAGTCTCAGACTGCTAGTTGATCTGAATTGTAGTGAACTAAAGAAGTTGGATGTTGTTACAGCACTTGGGAAATTGAACCCCGTTCAATAATATAACTTTATTTATGACTTTGAGGAATAATGGAATTCTTTGGATGTGTGGAGTTTCCTCGATAGCAGCCCCCATTGATGCTAAAGTAATGTAATGCCATTTTAAAAAAAGGGTTCATTTATTAGTTTATTTTATAACTTTCATGACACTCATATTCACCTTTATTTACGAAGCTGTCCGTGTGTTTGCTCCTGCGTCCACCTTAATGTTGGGAACCACTTTAAAACGACAGGCCAGACTGTGAGGGGAAAAACAACAACAACAACAACAACAACAACAACGTTATCAACAGTAATAATACTAATCTGTTGATATGCTGGCACCCCTCGGATTAGTGAACATATTAAGGTGTTGTATTGCTTGGTTGTGTGTGCACAGACTGTATGATCTCCAGAGAACAGCTCTGTCCAGTAGAATAGAGCGCTCTGAAGAACATCAGCCTTCCGTGGTGCCCCAGCTCCTGTTGCTGTGGAGCAGTGGATCGGCTTTTTCCTGGAGTGATGGAGCTTCATCCACTACCTTTGTTATGAGCTGAAGTAGCATTTGAAGTGGTTCAGAGCTAATCACCCCACATCAGTACCTGACCTTGCTGATGCTGTTGTAACTGAAAGCAATCAAATCCTCACCGCTATGTTCCGACATCTAGTGGAAAGCCATCCCAAAGGAGTAGAAGGTGTTACTGCTGCCATGGAGGACCCCCAATGGTACCCATCATCATCATCATCATCATCATCACCAGTAGTATCAGTCAGGCTGAAGCCCAGACTATGTGTGGAGGTTTGTCAGCTGTGTGGCAGATTAGACGAGTTAGTGTTTTCATATTTCTATCATTTTGTCTCATGTTAAGCTTGAAGAGAGTGATGTTGTGGTGAGAGAGAGAGAGAGAGAGAGCATGGAGGGAGGTGTGTGTCTGTTGCTGAAGCTGTACTGAACTGCCAGGGCTATAAAAATCCCCCGCACACTCGTTTTACCTGCTGTTTGAAGAGCTCTTTGCTGCTGGTGATCATTAATTTCATTACAGGGAGTTGTCTGGTTTTTTCATCAGGGCTGTGCTTTGGCTCTGAAGCTTTTAAAGCGCTTTGGGGCTTAAGGTGCCCCCATCAGTTTGTGTGTTAGTGATGAAAAGAAAAGTTGATCACTGCAGTTCAGCTGAATTACTTATTTTCTTTTTTGGTGCTTATATAAAATACTCAGAATCAGTTAACTGTCCTACAGTGTATCTGTAGCCAGCAAGTACATAAACTAGAGATGGACCGATCAGTGTTTTTGAGGCAGATTCCGATCGCTGATCACCTTTCAGCGTGATCGGCCGATACCGATCGAGGGTGGGGCTGTTAGACACGGCAGGACTACATATTATTAACACAAGCACGTCATGAAACAAGGTTGGAAACTGGTTTATTACCATTTTTAACGAGCTCATGTAAAACAGCATAATATTTTAACTAAATTAGAAGTTGGTGTATGTGGGAGTAAACCGCTTGATACAGCTCCGGAAAAGTAAACAGACATCTGAAAAGTATTTCTACTAGAAACAGCAGAGCGGGGATCCAGGTGGAACATTAAGCAGCAGAATGAATGTCTTCTACAGCCGAGAAGAGCTGCTGATCTAGAACTATAAACTCAATCACTCTGGCTGTGGTTCTTTAGCTCTCTGGCTGTTTCTGCTGCTGTACTGTTCATACCGGTCAGATCTGGTCTGTACGGTTCTCTAGGTTGTGCGTGCTAGCTCTGCTGTTTACTGATACTCACTGTATTCAGCTGCGTGGTGTACGTGCCGTATCAGATTAGTAGTGTTAAAAGTCTTTGTCTTGGTTCCCCCGTGAGAGACGCTGATGTTATTAATTTTACAGATGTTACAGAACAGTCTGGATGAGTCTGAGTCACATACGGTAACAAACTGCCAGACGGACGATGTTTTTTCTTTCCGCACGTGCGGTAAACGCTTAAACTGTTCTCGCGAGGTTGCTGCTTTAGTCAGTCTGACGAAAATGAAACAGTATGTTTTTCCACCTGGTGGTTTAGATAGGAATTGCAGGAACCTGGCCAGAGAGGGTTCTCCTCTTCCTGGATGAAACACTAGCTGGAAATACAGAAATTAGGCTCGTTTGTTTACCGCCATCGATCGGCTCTCGAGATCAGCCGATTTATATTTTGATTAAAAATCGGCCGATACTGATAGATAGCCGATCGATCCTTCCATCTCTAACATAAACCATTTCTCTTCTGCTTCTCTTCGGCATGTTCAGCTCAGTGAGAGAGAGTAATATTGTTCATTGTTGTTGGAATAAAAGCTTTTTTTCGTGTAACTTCTCTTTTCTAAATTTCCAAAGTTTTGAAATGTCAGCTGCCGCTCACGCTACTGCAAAACATTATGATTTGCAGATCAGTAGAAACGTTCTAGGGCTGGTCCTGACTGTACCTGTTCTTTGATTCTGCCGTTCAATGCAAAAACTTGGCTATTCGTTATTCTTTTCCATATGGACATCTGGATTAAGCTGACATGAGTTTCAGTGCTGATTCTCACTACAGTAAGAAAGCCAAGTGCTGCACAGTCATAAGAACAAATTGTTGAGCTTTTAAAAAATCAACAAAAGAGATAACAGGGACCGCACACATACAGTATCTCACAAGTGTGTACCCCACATTCCTGCAAATATTTTCTTTTCATGGGACAACACTGTAGAAATGAAACTTCTGTATATATCATGTGTATATGTTTGTGTGTCTATGTATGTGTATTACACCCCTATTATAAGAGCAAAAAACAGTCCTATTTTAAGATCACGATTAGTAGGAACTGCTGCTTCTTCTCTGAAGGAACAATACCTGAGTGTAGTTCGAGCTGCTCTTCCCGTCTCCGCTCAGGAATATGAAAGGTAGCAGATGGGACTAGCAAAAGGCCTCCAGACGAGTGCCGGTGGCATCAGATATCACAGCCGTAGCATTTGGCCAAAGATAATTGATAGCACGACCCTTCCAAGCTATGTGTAAGGTTGCGCGCCAGCTGTTCTAGCATTGCAGTGTGGCAGTGGTAAGGACCTGGAGACAGTTCTATTGAAACGTTTTAAAAGAAGTGAAGAAGAGTGTGGAACAAGGTGAAAACTTCTTCAGGCACCTTTGATGGTTTGGGGTTAGTTTGTTATCACTATCTTTGTGGTGCTGTGGACCGTTGTGGCCACATTGCATGCTATCTTTGACCCGCCTTTTTAGATAATATAAGCTTGGAGGGCAAGTGCAGTGACGCTTCACTCATTTTCACGTTTAATTGTGAGCTTAAATTGCTATCATGTTTTCTAATACCTCACAGCTTCATGTCTGTTCTCTGAAGCTGGAATTGGACCCTGATTTTGAACTGGCTCACTTTTGTTTCTGGTGGAACACAATGTTTTTGCTGTTCAACTAAAATAAGGTTTCTGAAACTGACTGCTAATCTAAACACGCTGGACTCCAGAAAAAATGTTGTTGCAAATAAGCTCATGTTTCTGTCTCTGATTTCATGTATGTCACAGCCTGTGCACCTTTGGCTTCCCTGAAATCTCTGTAACCCACTGATAAGGATGTGTGAGGGATCACATTTCTCTACCCTGTGTTTGTATTCATGTGTGTAGTAAGACCCCCTCACCCCCGATGTAGGTTCTGTGAGTCAGAATTTAGGAAATATTACTGATAATTAGGGGTGTGTCATATCGTATCATACACAATATCGCCAACATTTTTGAATATCGTGAACAATATTATACCCTGAAATATCATGCCATATCACCCATCCCTAATTATCACTACTGTTTTTACTGTTTTTAGAAAAATAAATCATCAATTAAAATAAATCATTAATTTTACTTCAGTCCTGGAGATATTTGGAGTGCATTATTTAGTATCGTGATATTCTGTATCACTGACTTTTGTTACAGTCTGATAAAAATTCTTGTATTTTTTAATATCTCAGTTAGGGGTGTGCCATATCATATTGTATGCAATAATAAAATTACAAAAGTATCGTTATCACAAAAATACCATGAAATATTGTAATCACAAGTCTTTACAGATGAACTAAGTATCACCACAATGGCAGCTTTACAGGAGCATTTCTATTGGTCCCTTCATCATGACGTTTTTCACAAAGTGTAAACGACAGCTGTTTTGTTCAAATGATATAGAAAATTAAAAATCAACAAAAATGTAGGTACATGGTTTTCTTTGGACAGTTATTAGTAAACTAACGAACAGGACTGACACAGCACATCTACAAAATATATCAAACTCTTTTAGATATAGAAACCTAGTTTGAACTTTTCAGTGCAGTGAAATGACTGGGTTTATTTTGGTGTTGTATATAGAGACTGATTGGCAGTGGGTTGTCTGTTTTGGTAGGCTGTAGAAATGCCAGCACACCCTTTAATTTGAAGGATGCTTCAGAAAGGCACTCATTGTTAGGAAGAAAGGGGTGCGCGTTTCAGATTAAAACATGGGTGCTCCTAAATCACAGTACTGTGGCATTGCAGAACATCTTGTGGCTGTTATGCTTTGTATCCTGTTTAGAAATCTCCCCGGTTTAACCCATCAGCTCATTAGCAGCCGTTCATCATGTGATAAGGCAGCGTGAGGGTGAGGTACACCATAAACCCTTCACTTTCACACCCAGATTGATATTCCTGGTCTTATAGGACAACTTGAGGCATCAGTCGGAGACCCGTCAGTCAAGCAGTCGAGAGGATAGAACATAGTCTTACAAAGTCTTACAACAATGAGCAACAAACTAAACTCTTCTGTTAAAATTATATCTCTGAACTGCAAACACGCTTCTGTTCACCAGGGCTCTCGGTGTCAGTGGCACAAAGCACTGCTCTAATGATGCAGCTAAGCTGTTTGTCTGCTGGGGGTCCCCCCTTGTGGAGAGATTGTAGGCTGAGTAAATTCTTTGAGGTGCTTCAGTCTAAAACCAGTCTGGTAGTACGTCAGCAGCTCTTTCTGTTCATGCAGGCAGCCTGACTAAATATATGTGCATCAGTATAGGCTGATAAAAAATGATGATCTATGATGTAGATTTGTTATGACTGGAGCCATAAAAGCTTAAAACATCTTTCCATAAAGTCTGCTGACCCTCACACAACGCTGAGTTGAGAGTACACAGCATGTTTTATGAGTTTTTACACACTAGAAGGTGGGGATAGTGTTTTTACTGTGCGTGTTGGTGCTTTGTGAGTGCTCTTCAGGATGAATGGTTACTTGTCCTCCAGGTGGGGGAGTAGGGTTTAAGCCCAGTGTTGGGAATCACTCATTGGGATACCGAACAATTCTGACAGTAGTTAAAGTGAGACACAGCACAAGTTTCTCTCATCGGTAACAGAAGTTAAAAGAATTCTCTGTCCACAGGTATTTCATTGGCCACCGCCATCTACAGCTGTGTCTTTGATCTCTTCTATTTTGGGTACATTATGAACTCCTGCACGGGCTGTTTGTTGTTGCCAAAACCTTTGCCTCTGGACTGCCCTCTAGTGGCTATATTGCGTAATATCCATACCGTATTTAAGTGTGTACGTAGGTAGAGTATAAAAGAATGTTCTGGAAACTCGAGGTACGTAGGAGCGGCATACCTCAGGTCCTTTGTCGGTTTGTTGTACAGGGTCTGTCTCAAAACCTAGAGAGCTGTCTAGTAGCAGCGTTCTGTCTGACATCTCTCCTCATAAAACAGATTATTGAGAGACTCTAGTTAGAGAGCAGCTGCGTCACGGCTTGTTCCCGCCCACTGCGCGCGACCAGTGTTTCAGCTAGTTGTTAAGCTACCATGCAGTTATCCAAAACAATAGCCCGAGGATTAAAAATCCACTAGCATGAATGCTAATGGCTCGAATATAAAACTGCAAAATGGTCAACAACTCGTTGCAAAGTTGTTTTGCGTGATTATATGACAAGAAACACATTAAAACTCCAGAGAGAATCGGAATAACTTGACTTCACTGCTAGTAGCTTTGCCTGCGGTGCATCATGGGATTGCTTTAGCGGCTGAGGAAACGTTCAATGCTTCCTTAAAATTGGGCCAAAATAAGGTGTCTCAGTAGACAGCAGGTTTAAGGTATCTAAGAATTGAGACAGTCTACATGTCGGGAGCACATACTATGATGTAAATGTTGTCTATGTAGACCCTCACTAGGTTTTGAGACAGACCCTGTATTATGTAGGCCTAAAGTGAAAAGTACAGAAGAATTTCCCCCCCGAATCCTTTTTCTTACTAAATTCATAAACTCAGTGGAGCAGGTGTGCCACCTAACCCCCCCCCAACTGCTCCCCGGTCACTGTGGATAGGGCGACCCTAGTCTGTGTGTTCACTAGTGTGTGTGGGGTGGTGATTTCACTGTACAGATGGGTTAAATGTGGAGGTCAGATTCGTCTGTGTGCAAACACAAGTGGCCAGTAGTTCTAAATTCTGAGTTACTGATTGATGTTGCAGGCTGTGCGGTACTGTTTCCTGATACGGTCACTCTCACCAGTTCCTTCTGTTGTTCTTGTGGATGTTGTGCTTTGTATCATGCTCAGAAATCTCCCTTTAATTAATTTTACAACATTAATTTAATTAATTAGTTAATTTAACCTATCAGCTTATCAGCAGCCATCGTGATATGATTGGCTGTGTGAGGGCGGGTGCAGCGTGAACCTCCTAGTTTCACACCCAGCTTGATATTCTTGCTCACGTACAACAATGCGCAGGGTTCACATTTGAATGAGGAGTAATAAATGAGAAACATCCTAAATATATTTCCGATTCGGGCAGGGCATGCGCTGGTGATTAACGGAGGAGCTGAAACCTGGATTGGAGTGATTGCGTAGCTAGTATAACCAGGTCTCAGAAGAAGTCTGAAAGTCTGGCAGCAGTTTTAACTTTCTGAAGAAGTCAGAGGCAGAGGCAGCCGTTCTGTGATTATGGGGGCATATTTACAGCAGAACATACCATATACATAGAAAACAGGCAGTCTCGTTCCCCGCCCCCGTTCACACTACTGATCTGTTCAAATCTTATAACACAAGTGGAACTGTCAGAGCCATTCATTTATTTTCCTGTTTTATCTGTTTATTCATTTATTAATTTACAGTCTGTATTATTATTTTACAAATCCATGTCATCGCTGGCAACAAAAAACAAGTATCAGCTGCCGTTTACATTGTGTGAAAAATTTTATGATGAATGGACCAATAGAAATGCTGCGTAATAGCTTGGAAAAAAATCTGCTTTCATTGACTTGCGTTAAAAGGGAAGAAGGTTTTTGTCCTTTCCTATAAAGCTGCTATTTTGGAGATACTTATATTTCTTTTGACAGTGAGAATATGGAATGACAGCCTGTCATTCAAATCTTTTATCATAAGCAGCATCTTTCATAGATTTTTAAATGCTTAAAAATATATTGTGCTGACTTTTGTAATGACCCTCACCACTAACACTCGATTTTCTGATTGCTAGATTTCATATATATATATATATATATATATATATATATATATATATATATATATATATATATATATATATATATCTTTGTATTGAACAGTCAAATCTGAGTTGTGTACAGCACTACATAAGATTTGCAGACGTAGCTCAAGTCCTACGTTCATATACTCTTGTGATGGTGTATTGAGCTTCCTGCACCATTAAGATGTTGTTTGGTCTCCTAACATTCCTGCTTCCTCCTTTCTTTCAGTATCATGACTCTTTCTTTTCTGAGCTGCTGTGTTGGGTGCTGGAGGGATGCTGAAATAGAGCTGTGTCTCTTTCTATAACTGGAGTTGTCTGGGATTAGAGTCGGTTCCACTCTGTTTCCATTAATGTGGCCTTCACATACCACTTGTGCTCAACACGCACACACACACACACACGCACACACACACACACACACACACACACACACACACACATTGCGCTATGGCTCCAGAAATAAAGTTCAAATATCTAGTCAGGACAGAGCAGCAGCAACAGAGTGGCGTTAACCATTAAAGGCAGTCAGTCTGCTCTTATACTCCTGGGGTTTGTCTGGGGGGAATAAAACGAGTCACTGATTTGATGATACTGAATTCTTATAGAGCGATGCCACTGAAACACACAGCCTAGTGCTTTCTGTGTGTTCATTTAATTAATGATGATGATGATGATGAGAGAAGTGTTAGATTTAGTGAATGTGCTGTTATGTACAGATATTTTATTATTTAAATGTATATGTTACATTTTGTTATTCTGATTAGGCCGGTCATTATGACATTTTGACATTTTAGCTGATTATTATTGTAAATAATTGCAATTGACAGTTTAATTTGTTTATAGCTTAACTATGAGGCACAAGGATAAAGTGGCCTGATTGGTTGATGTCACTGATGGAAAAAACCAGCATGTGTTGTGTTTTGATGCTGTTATGCTGGTCAACAACAGTGGACATTGATAACCTGATCACCACCAAAACCAGCATATGTTGTGTTTTGATGCTGCTGTGCTGGTCAACAACAATGGCTGTTGATAACCTGATCACCACCAAAACCAGCATATGTTGTGTTTTGATGTTGTTGGTGTGCTGATCAACAACAGTGGACATTGATAACCTGATCACCAGCAAACCAGCATATGTTGTGTTTTGATGTTGTTGGTGTGCTGATCAACAACAGTGGACATTGATAACCTGATCACCAGCAAACCAGCATATGTTGTGTTTTGATGTTGTTGGTGTGCTGATCAACAACAGTGGACATTGATAACCTGATCACCACCAAAACCAGCATATGTTGTGTTTTGATGTTGTTGGTGTGCTGATCAACAACAGTGGACATTGATAACCTGATCACCACCAAAACCAGCATATGTTGTGTTTTGATGCTGGTGTGCTGGTCAACAGCAGTAGACGCCAATAACCTGATTACCACCAAAACCAGCATATGTTGTGTTTTGACACTGGCATGCCAGCCAGCCAGCATGACCATGCTGGGGTGACCAGCATAGACCAGTTTAGACCAGCATAATTGTTTATGCTGTTTTTCAGTAGTGTAGCAGTCTTCCTACCAACGTTCATGTAGTAGCCTGCACTGGTTGTACAATTGAAATGATTGTCTACAGTTACACAGAATCACAGATTTATTTCTTCAGAGTAAAAATATAATACAGCAAAGCATGCATAAACAAACACGCTGCCCTCTAAACGTGTTGGACCGCCAAGTTAAATGTGTTTCAACACATTTACTTTCATTTATTCACAACAGCTCAACACAGCCAATTAACATTCCGCTTGCTGCAGCATTACAGAACTGTGAACTCGCACAGCTGTGGGATTGTATGTTCGCTTTTTATCGCAATTTGCTGCATTTATTATGAATGATTGACATTAATACGTCTAAGCGCAATAAAAAATATGTTTTAGTGTGCATGTCGTGAACATCGTCCATATATGGTAAACTCCAAACAACAGTATGCTTGTTTACAGAAAAGCATAGTTAGTCCAGTTTAATTGGAGTTAAAAGTCTGTTAAATCTGGTAGGTGTTTTGGAATGTGGCAGTACTGGTGCATGGCTTCTGTGGGCCAAAATGTTACATATGCATATATACATTTATATACCTATACGTGCCATTAAATCGTGTCTCTGCCCCCAACATAAAGTCTAAAAATATCATACCGTGTATCAGGAAGATGCTCTGATATGATATGTTTTTGCTATAATGTCCACCTCAGGCTGGTTAGGCACCTGGCTGGATGTTTTAGATGCTAATGGTTATTGGAGTTATTGGTTAGGAGAAGCTGGTTTATCAGTTACTCATATTGTTGTTTGTAGTCTAGTCAGCATCACGGTTGGTTATAGTGAACTTGTAACCTACTCATGATTGTCATAGTTCAATTCAATTCAGGTTTTTTTGTATAGCGCTTTTTACAACCATGTTGTCCCAAAGCAGCTTTACAGAAGTTTGAAAACTGACAGGTACAACATATATATATATATATCCCCCAGTGAGCAAGTCAGAGGCAACAGTGGCAAGAAAAAACTCTCAGACTGGAGGAAGAAACCTTGGGAGGAACCAGAACTTACAAGGGGAGACCTGTCATCCTCTGGTCAAACAGTATTTACAGTTTAATAAACTAAATACCAAAGAAAATCTGAGAGAATGTCTGTTTGAATTCTGGATGGCAAAGCTTTAGAAACTGCACTGGTAGAGGCGGACTCTGGCTGAGGCGGACTCTGGCTGAGGCGGACTCTGGCTGAGGCGGAATCTGGCTGAGGCGGACTCTGGCTGAGGCGGACTCTGGCTGAGGCGGTCTCTGGCTGAGGTGGTCTCTGACTGAGTCTTTATGAAATGTGTGCGCGAGCTAAAACAGTCCCATCCTATCTCAATGCTGGTACATCTGGATGGCACAGTGATGTAATGGAGGATGTTGCAGTTGGAACAAGTGAACAGGAGAGCTGGCTGGTGGTGGGTGAGGTGGAGGCTTATGGTCAGTCCTCCAACAGCGTTCAACAGGACGGGAGGACAGTCATTATCTCAGGAAGAGTAAAGAGAGAAAATTAGTTTGGCTGTAACTGTAGAGAATATAAAAGAAAAGATAAATAAACAGATAAAAACAATTTCAGAGTGTAGCTGGTGACTCAGGCAGATCTAACTATAACAGCATAAACTAAAAGGAGAGAACCAGAACATAGACATAAGAGCACCCTGAGACACTGGGATCCCCCCACTCCACCGTCAACAAACCTGTGTGATCGTGTGAAGTGGTGGGACAACAGCACCAACATCTCATAATGATCAAGAGGGCTGGAAATGCTTTGCAAATAGTTAAAACCTGATTCTACATTATGTTCAAGTTTAACTGCTTCATTGTCCTGTGATGTTTGTGTTTGTTTGTTCTGCTGTACTGGCCATAGTGTGTTTTAAACAGGCAGATTTTGCTGTTTCTCTCTGGCCCTATGCCAGTTATTCATGTTTTTAAATCACGAAACCTGAAAACTTAACACAGTTAAAAGAAGAACAGTACAGGACTGCAGAGCTTTGCTGGCTATAATCAAGACCTTGTATTCCTGGAGATGATTCAGCTTCTGTTCCCTGTAATTTTGCAGGGTCTATAGAGGGTCTATAGAGGGTCTATAGAGGGTCTATACAGGGTCTATACAGGGTCTATACAGGGTCTATACAGGTAAATTGCTGCCTCAGTCATTTTGAACGATTGGTTCCTATTTAAATACTGTCACATTGCTGTATATGTGTGTGTGTGTGTGTGTGTGTGTGTGTGTGTGTGTGTGTGTGTGTGTGTGTGTGTGTGTGTGTGTGTGTGTGTGTGAATGGGGCTTATGTTGATTCAGGATTTAAAACAGATAGTTATAATTTGACTCTCTGAGTCACCTCCTTTGATTCTCATAGCTTGGACTCAAGAGTCATCTCTAGAAGAGTGGTGACGGGAAGTGAGTCATAGGGGTTGCTTATGCTGGCATGTGTCAGCAGACTGAGCGACCGCTCTGTCATTTTGTACAGAAACAGTAGGTGTGCTTGTTTTATGTGATTGTCTGCTGGAACCTGGATGACCACAGAAATGACAGGTTTTCTGAAGAGACCACACACTCTTCCCCTCATACAGAACAGAGCTGTGATTAAAAAAAAAACGACTGCGGCGTTAGTAAGCTCGGGAACAATGACTTCTGCACCTGCAGGATGTAGTCCGAGCACAAACAGCCTACAGAGCGGAAGATCCGTCAGCTGAAAGCTGCGCTGAGTGTATCCGTGACTGATGCCAGTCCATCACTAGTCTGCACTCATTCATAAGAGCTTGCAGTGTGTCAGAGCTAAGGAAGCTAAAGGAGACTGCATTTCTTAGCTACTGCATCGCTCAGCGCTGTCTTCAAGAAGTGGACTCTTAATTTCTGAGGGTTTGGATGGAACATACTCCAGCTTCTGTACTGTACTTGGAGATTATGTTTCTTCAGGCTGAGTGCATGTATGTAGCACTCGCCGATACTGAGTTTGATGCTTATAAAGAAGTTATTAGTCGAATTAGTTAGCTATCCTAACTACACTAGTGACTGTGGACTGATTAGCGCGACAGTGGAGAAGAGTAGTACATGTTGTATTCTTTGCAGCACAGAGATCAGAGGAGTCACGCTAAAATGCTGAGTTCTAAAGTAAAGGTTAGAGTTGGAGGTTAGAGTTGGTCTAGAGTTTTTTTTGCTGCAGCTTTAGTCCTCCACAGCCAGGCAGCTCTGCCTACAGTTACATTCAAAATTCCACGCTGCACAGCTGAGTACTGAGCAACTTGGCTGAACACACTGTGCAGCACATACGGTAGAACAGTACAGTTGATTCCTGGTGGCAATACATCAAGAAAGAATGTTTCGAGTGACCTTTCTTCTCAACGGCTGCAGCGTCAGCAGCTGCTAGATGCCAGCTGGGGTGGTTTGTACATAAGCATGGCAGCATACATTAGACTGATACCCGATACCAGTGTCTGTATCGATGCATCCCACGATAAAGACTTTTCTCAAGTATTATTGATATTGAATAATTATATGTAAGCCTGTCGTGATCAAATTAAGATGAGCATTAATTGCCCTAAGTAACTGATTAACACTTGAATAGCTTATTTTATTATATGCATTTCTTATAATGGTCACATCAACTTTTTAGCCAACGTGCTTTCTAGTACTGTTTGCTATGTAACCAACACTGGAAGTGCTGTCGCAAACACACACTCGCATACAGATGTCTCTGTTTGCCAAGGATGCTGTGGAGTTGCGATTAGATGATTATGTAATAAATGTTCCAGACTGTAAATAGTTTTATTTAACACAAACAGAAAGTAACAGAAAGTGAAACGTAAGATTGTGTTTTGTTGTGTATTGCAGTACGCAGAGGCAGTCTTAACTAGCTCTGAAAAGAAAGCCTTTATATACCAGCGTCTAATAAAGCTCTCGTCTACCTCAGCACAGCCTCAACTTTGAGGCGCAGCTATAGTCCAGTGTGCGACAGTGCATCACGGCTGTCTGAGGGATGACGTGCTTGGGTATCCAGTGCTGTTTCTTTTCATTTCTAGGCGCCGACTGCGCTTATACTCTCTCGCATGTTCCTCTCATTCTGTCATTCATGTCGTGTAGCTGTAGCATCACATGAATCCTTAACCACGAGGCACAGAGGTTTGTTTTCATCGCTCCTACAGGCTCTTCTGCTTTGGGCGTGTTCCTCGCTGCTGTTATTTGGAGTTGTATGTGTTCTTTGTGTCTGCGTGCATGTGTTTTTGTCCCAGTACAACATCCGCTAACTGTGGCTTGATGGGGCTTAGAGGTCTTTGTGGTATTTGTACTTCTTCCCAAATACGAGCTTTGTAATGAGACCAACCACTGCGTGAACTCCTGACCTGCTTCTGGGTTCCTGCTTTGCGGTCATTTACTTCTCTATATTGTAACATGCTGTAAGTCACTGATACGATCATTAGCACCAGGTCGTCTGACGCTATCTGACTCTCTTTAAAGGTGCAGTGTGCACCACCTGGACGACCTGTAGTGGTTTCCGCTTCTTTGGACACGGGGATTCGCGCTCTCCTGCTTTTTCTTGTGTTAAATAATAAGCGTGTTCCTCCATTCGTCAAAATGTGGGCTCTCAAAATGGTTAGCAGGCGATAGCAGCAGTTACTCGTTCTTTTTCCAACTGGTGCTATAGTGCCACCGCTAAAATCAAGTTGCTGCTTCAGCCTGAAGACACCAAAGGTACTCTCTAGGGCAGAGGTCACTAATAGACGGACAGGGGTCCGGATCCAGACGTCGTCCTATGCGGAGCCAAAGCGATAAACTATTAAAAAGGATTTAATGTTGACAGTGTTTATTTTAAGCAGCAGAACATTTCTTGTCTTTACGGTATGCAGACTTTGCAGCACAGTGCCTTGTTTTTATTTGAAGTGAGGGAAAAACATTTTAATTCAGTTAATAATAATTAATTCAGTTCAGCATTTAAACAATGAATATTATTGAAATATACTGAACGGTGTTTGTAATTTGTTTGTATTTCAGTTGCTGATGGTATAAAATACTGATACTAGGTTACTTGAATCATAACCCCAGTTAGGAATGATGATGGTCTGGACCTTGGCCTGAGGAAATCTCCTCTAACTGGACCTTACTGAACTCTAATTAAATAGCTCTGATCTAGGGGGACATTTGTGGGCTGGAAGTTAGTGAAGCAGCTTGTACTCGAAAGTTCGCCAGTTCGATTCCACGAACTGACTGAATAAAGTGCCCTTGAGCAAGAGACCTAGATGCTCCCAGGTCGCTGTGGAGGTCAAATTCCTGTGTGTGCCAACGCAAGTGGCAAATAGTAGAGGCATTCAGATTAGAGATGGAAAGAACGATCAGCTATGTATCGGTATCGGCTGATTTTTAATCAAAATATGCGATCAGTGATTGGTTGATATTTCTCCCTTTTGGCTGATCCCGAGAGCCGATCGATGGCGTTAAACAAATAAGCTTAATTTCTGTATTTCCAGCTAGCGTTTCATCCAGAAAGAGGAGAATTCCCTCCGGCCAGTTCCCTGCAATTCCTATCTGAACCGCTAGGTGGAAATACATACCGTTTTCCACTGACTGACTGAAGCGGCGCACCTCGCGAGAACAGTTTGCGTTCATGGCATGTGTGGATAAAAAAAACATCGTCTGTCTGGCAGTTTGTTACCGTATGTGACGCAGCTTCATCCTGGCCGTTTTTAAAATTAGTAAAAAAGTCTCGTTGGGGAACCAAGACAAAGACATTTAACACTACTAATCTGATACGTCTTAAGAGCACCCCACGCAGCTGAATACAGTGAGTATCAGGAAAACACAAAACAAAAAACTCAGAAAACCGTGCACAGCAACAGAACAGCAGCAACAATTCAGATCTACATTTAATGATTACAGATTGTCATTTAAAATAACAGAGTCTGCTTTTAATGACTGCAGTTTTTACTGCATTTATTTAATTTGCTTTGTTTTAAATTAAGTGTCTAAATGTAATGATTGCAGTATTGGTGATATTTGTTGGATTTACTTTATTTATTTACTGTAAATTATGTTGAAAATATTATGCTGTTTCAAATGAGCTCGTTAAAAATGGTAATTAACTAGTTTAGACTGTTTCATGACTTGCTTGCGCTAATAACTACATGTAGCCCTGCTGTGGCGTATACCCGCCCTCGATCGGTATCGGCTAACGGCCGATCGTGCTGAAAGGTGATCGCCGATTGGAATTGGCCTCAAAAACGCTGATCGGTCCATCTCTAATTCAAACTGTGAGTTTCCAGATGTTTCTACAGATGTTTAATATACAATAAAAACAGAGAAAAACAGATTAAGCTCAGAAGCAGCATGTTTCTCACAAACACTCACGATGAAAACTAGCAGATCACAGAGTCACCAATCACAGGTTCCTCAATCGATCCAAGCACAAGCAGATCGTACAGAGATATGAACGGACAGGAAGCTGTTCTTCATATGCCAGTCCTCCAGTGGAGTGTGTTGACTGAGAGCAGGAATAGTGTTGGGATGCTTGTAGTGCTAGAATTGGGTCTCATGTCCTGTGTAGTGGGAGCAGCCCGTGAGAATGAACTCTGATGATTACAGGGTGATCCTTGGGAAGCCGGAGAGCCTGTAGATGAATTCTAAGCAGGGAGCTTTCATTTTGCAGTTCGAGCTCTTTAAGTGATCCCGGTTTTAGCTATGACGGCTGATTAATGGCTGTGAGTTAATTCAGTTTCAGTATAATGGGTTTGTGTGTGTGTGTGTGTGCACGAGTGTGTAGGGGGGTTAATCTAGTCTTAGTGAAATTGATTTTCACTCTGTTGCTAATTTTAGATGTTGGAGAGGAGCTGCTCTCTGCCTTATAAAGGTGTCAGAAACGCTGCAGTGGCTGGATGGATGGAGGGTTCTTGAATGCTGGAAGTTCTAGCAGGCTGGTAGATTCTGAAACATCACGCAGTGGTTTCTTACATTTCGTTACATTTGGTTTTACAGTTGTGGTCAGTCTGCTCCCACTTCCATTAGCTGTTGGCTACATTGTCTTTGTAGCTCCACTGCTAATCTAATGAGATACATTACTCACAGACTCTCATACGTACCAGCCTATATACTTTACATACAGACTCTCATACGTACCAGCCTATATACTTTACATACAGACTCTCATACGTACCAGCCTATATACTTTACATACAGACTCTCATACGTACCAGCATATATACTTTACATACAGACTCTCATACGTACCAGCCTATATACTTTACATACAGACTCTCATACGTACCAGCCTATATACTTTACATACAGACTCTCATACGTACCAGCCTATATACTTTACATACAGACTCTCGTCCGTACCAGCCTATATACTTTACATACAGACTCTCATCCGTACCAGCCTATATACTTTACATACAGACTCTCGTCCGTACCAGCCTATATACTTTACATACAGACTCTCATACGTACCAGCCTATATACTTTACATACAGACTCTCATACGTACCAGCCTATATACTTTACATACAGACTCTCATACGTACCAGCCTATATACTTTACATACAGACTCTCATACGTACCAGCCTATATACTTTACATACAGACTCTCATACGTACCAGCTTATATACTTTACATACAGACTCTCATACGTACCAGCCTATATACTTTACATACAGACTCTCATACGTACCAGCTTATATACTTTACATACAGACTCTCATACGTACCAGCCTATATACTTTACATACAGACTCTCATACGTACAAGCCTATATACTTTACATACAGACTCTCATACGTACCAGCCTATATACTTTACACACAGACTCTCATACGTACCAGCCTATATACTTTACATACAGACTCTCGTACGTACTAGCCTATATACTTTACATACAGACTCTCATACGTACCAGCCTATATACTTTACATACAGACTCTCGTACGTACCAGCTTATATACTTTACATACAGACTCTCGTACGTACCAGCTTATATACTTTACATACAGACTCTCGTACGTACCAGCCTATATACTTTACACACAGACTCTCGTACGTACCAGCCTATATACTTTACATACAGACTCTCGTACGTACCAGCCTATATACTTTACATACAGACTCTCGTACGTACCAGCCTATATACTTTACATACAGACTCTCGTACGTACCAGCCTATATACTTTACATACAGACTCTCATACGTAACAGCATATATACTTTACATACAGACTCTCATACGTACCAGCATATATACTTTACATACAGACTCTCATACGTACCAGCTTATATACTTTACATACAGACTCTCATACGTACCAGCCTATATACTTTACATACACTCTCATACGTACCAGCTTATATACTTTACATACAGACTCTCATACGTACCAGCCTATATACTTTACATACAGACTCTCATACGTACCAGCTTATATACTTTACATACAGACTCTCATACATACCAGCCTATATACTTTACATACAGACTCTCATACGTACCAGCTTATATACTTTACATACAGACTCTCATACGTACCAGCCTATATACTTTACATACAGACTCTCATACGTACCAGCTTATATACTTTACATACAGACTCTCATACGTACCAGCCTATATACTTTACATACAGATCAGATTTCTCCTGGACGCCCCAGACGTTGTATGAATGTATTCTGTTCCTTCAGCAGTAATCTTGATTTAGCTTAATGAAGTACTGAGCAGTCAAAGCAGGTATTAGATGAGAACTGTACATAATACTGGGTTGTTTCCTGATAGAAGTCTCGTCACTTAACCTCTTCACTTGACGTTTAGATGCATTAAAGATGTCCTGCCACGTCAGCAGCAGACTTGGCCTTCAAGGTCCTAATGATCAGCACTTTGGTTTGTGGTTGACTCTTCGGCATGTCCTCAGAGGTCAGGTTGCACTTCACATGAAAGTCTGGTGTGCTGGGGTTCTTTTTATACACACCTGGGAAGGTGTTGATTACATTATTTGTCTCAGTTGAAGCTCTAATCTGTGATTGGTTGAATCATTTAAAGACACAAGACTTTTGTCCTTGCAAAAATGAATGTCCTGGTCTTTACCAAGCGGTGGACATCAGGACACTTTCTCACAGTTTCATTTTGCATTCAATTATTAATGTGAACGCCCTTGACATTAAAGTGAACCATTTATTGTAACGATTGATTGATTACAAATAAGGTTACATAACATTTTAAGTTACTAAGTCCTTATGACTCTTGTCAGGGACTGTATATGTTTGTATGTTTATTTATTTATTTGTTTGCTAAGTTCAGTTTTAGTTGAAATACGTCTGTTGATTGTTAGCTGTGTTGTTGTAGGGTGGGATTGGCACAGAAGATGAAAAACGAGGTGTTTCTTGTAAAGTAATGTTGTAAGCTGTGCTGGAAACGAGAGTCTAGTTTGAAGCAGAGTCAACAGTGGAAGTTGGTGAGGTCAAATGTGGAAAGATGGCTCTGAACACCAGTGGACGATATCTCAGTTTGTTTTCTACAGCTGACTTTACCCGCTTTGAGATTCCAGATGCTGGAGAGGGCAGAAGGAAGGAAAGGAGAGAGAGAGGAAGAGAGACAGGCACGTCAGGAAACAGCTCCTCACTGTTACATAAGCGGCCAGCTGTGTTATGGGTTTTTGCTCTGGTGAGCTGCATCTGTCAACCTCTCTCTCTCTCTCTCTCTCTCTTTCTTTCTCTGTCTTTGTCTCTCTCCCCGCTCTCTGTCTGACACCCAGATTAACAGTGTGATGGGTTCTGGGTTGGACAGTTTGGGTCATTCTGGTGTTTTGAATAAAAGAATAAAAGCTCCTAAAAGGCTTGGAGCAGGGCTGCTGGCCAGAGAGTCCAGTCACAGGTTCATGGCGATGTGCTGCCAGCTAGGGGCACTAACAGGGTGTTAAAGCACATAGAGGTGTGAAGTTGAGAAGAGTTCCTACAGTGTGGAAGATGGAGGGAGGAAGAAGGTTCAGAGAGAAAGCAGAGAAGGAAATGGACAGTCACAGTCTTACCTTCAGTGAGTTCAGTGAGACCTCAGCTAACATTCATCACTGTGGTAAACATTCATAGCTCCAGTTCAGCAAGACTGTAGCTAATACACACACACACACACACACACACACACACACACACACACACACACACACACACACACACACACATATATATATATATATATATATACACAGTGAGACCAGAGTTAATGTCCATAGCTCCAGTTCAGTGAGACCCTAGCTAACACTCGTAGCTCCAGTTCAGTGAGACCCTAGCTAACACTCGTAGCTCCAGTTCAGTGAGACCAGAGCGAACACTCGTAGCTCCAGTTCAGTGAGACCAGAGCGAAAACTCGTAGCTCCAGTTCAGTGAGACCAGAGCGAACACTCGTAGCTCCAGTTCAGTGAGACCAGAGCGAACACTCGTAGCTCCAGTTCAGTGAGACCCCAGCTAACACTCGTAGCTCCGGTTCAGTGAGACCCCAGCTAACACTCGTAGCTCCGGTTCAGTGAGACCCCAGCTAACACTTGTAGCTCCGGTTCAGTGAGACCCCAGCTAACACTCGTAGCTCCGGTTCAGTTAGACCCCTGCTAACACTCGTAGCTCCAGTTCAGTGAGACCAGAGCGAACACTCGTAGCTCCAGTTCAGTGAGACCCCTGCTAACGCTCGTAGCTCCGGTTCAGTGAGACCCCAGCTAACGCTCGTAGCTCCAGTTCAGTTAGACCCCTGCTAACACTCGTAGCTCCAGTTCAGTGAGACTGTAGCTAATACAGACACACACACACACACACACACACACACACACACACACACACACACACACACACACACATGCGCACACACACACACACACACACACACACACACATACACATATATATATATATATACACAATGAGACCAGAGTTAATGTCCATAGCTCCAGTTCAGTGAGACCAGAGCGAACACTCGTAGCTCCAGTTCAGTGAGACCCCAGCTAACACTCGTAGCTCCAGTTCAGTGAGACCCCTGCTAACACTCGTAGCTCCAGTTCAGTTAGACCCCTGCTAACGCTCGTAGCTCCAGTTCAGTGAGACCCCTGCTAACACTCGTAGCTCCAGTTCAGTGAGACCCCTGCTAACACTCGTAGCTCCAGTTCAGTTAGACCCCTGCTAACACTCGTAGCTCCAGTTCAGTGAGACCCCTGCTAACACTCGTAGCTCCAGTTCAGTGAGACCCCAGCTAACACTCGTAGCTCCAGTTCAGTGAGACTATAGATGACATTAAAGTGAGGCTGAGCTTGTTTTTGTTTGAGTAGTGATGCAGTTCACAGAAACGTTAAATGTTAGAACCTATCGAGGACCACCCCAGATGCACACCCTCAGCCCAGCTACTGACTACCTCAGCACTGCGCTGCCTCTTGGTCTCTGAATCTGAATTCCTATGAGATTGGAAGTTTCAGTTTTGCCCTCCGGGATTTTAGCTGTAATGACCATATGTGCAGGACTATTCTTAGCACTGATGGATGAAGATCTGCAGACACACACGCAGCCGCTGTAAGGCCATTTATCAGTGATTTATAATTAAAGACTCTTCAGCAGTCTGGAGTTTATTAGCCATTAACTCGTCTAAGTAAATCAGTGTGTCACAGACACTCAGACCTCTTTCTGTACAACTTGTGCAGATCTGCTGTAAATACAGTAAACCAATAATAGAAACTGGCTTAAGGGGGCTTATGGTGTGTGTAGTTTTATTATCTCTGGACTGTCGGTAATAGGATGTTGTGCTTCTTATGTGTTAGGTGTTGTGCTGGTGATGTTTTGATTTATTTTTCCCACATTTGTGAGCATAAATGATATTCTACAGTGCCCCTCATTAATATTGGCAGTCTTAGTGAACATGACCAACAGGCTGGTCTTTATTGCTCATCTTTCTTTGAACATATTAGAAAAAATCCAATCTTGATTGGAAATATAATGATAATGAAACAAATATAAAATGGTGTATGATAACTGATTTTTTTTCCTTTGGTTGTGTCCCATATATTAATTTCTTTATAGTACTATGAGAAAAAAACAAAACATTACAATGATGTATGACCAAATGTTCAGCTGCACAGATCTGGAGACCGCCTTACAGAATAGCTAAAATGGCAATTTTATATAATGTGGGAAATATTTAAGAAGTTTAAACCAACTGGAGTAAACATACACAAACAGGACGTATGTCTATATTAGCCCCACAAAAACAGGGAGGGTGGTATGAGTTGCCAAAAAATCTCCAGGGATCAAACACTGGAGAGTTGCAAATCTTAGATCTAGGGATCAAAGCATCTTCTGGACGACAATCAGACGCCGGACGTTGGGCTTTTTGGCCACTAACACCAAAAAGTGTTTTTTTGTGTAGAAGGTTCACAGAAGTGCCTCATTCTTTACTGTGGAGTATAGTGTTGGTGGATCTGTTGATGATGTGGGCTGTTCTTCTTCCAAAAGCCCTGGACAACCTGGTTGGACGCATGGTATCATGTACCCCTTTAAGAAAGCTGCCTGAGCCGGGAAGCTTAAACTGGGCTCTGAATGGAACCTTCGCTAGGACAGTGATTCAAATCACACCTTATAATTAACACCACAGTGGTTGAGCGAACAAGGGCTGGATTTGACCTGACCTCAACCCCACTGAAAACCTGTCGCATGAGCTGGGAAGAAGCGGGAATGATCTCAGATCCTGTGTTTTCCAGTCTCGTTAAGTCTTATTGTAGGAGAAGCGATAGCTGTTGTATGTAGGCTAAGCAGCATCAGGTGGTAAAGTTAATCTCCATTTTCTGTCCTGGTTTATTATTAGTAGCTTAATTACAGTTTCATAGTCAAATGGTATAATCACAGTCGAAGGTTTCTTTTCTACACAGTTTCTACACAGTTACCTACATCAGAGGTTAACAGCACAGGACTGTGGTATATGTTGGGGTGTAATAGACAGTAATCGAAGTTCCATTCGATTCGGTATGTTAGTGCTGGATGGTATACTGGTCAGCTCAGAAAACTCCCACAAAAATGTTTTAATATACCAGCCTCACTGGTTTAAATAGCTTAAACATGTCCGTAACGCAGTGCGGTGGTTCATTGTTTCACAGGGAACTGTTTCTTATTGCTGCGCTGCTAAACACGCGTGGAAGGAGTGCCAGTATTAGTGGAGTTGTTGAGCATGGACAGGGGAGGTTCTGAAACGCAAGTTGTATTAGACATTGAAGTAGAAGATGATGACCCAGAAGAACCGCGCCTGTCGTCTGGAGGTACTTCAGGTTTAAAGGGTGGGACGTGGACCAAACAATCACTTACTGCGAATGCTGTCGAGCTGAAGTTGTGGCAGGAGGTGGTAACACGAGCAATATGCTGCACCACCTTAGCCTCAAACATGGTTTGGAGTACCAACTAAAATCAGCGCCTCCCACACAATCAGCTAGAACTGACCAAGACGGGCGAGGCAGGCGTGATTTGTTGAAGCGTTTGCTGAAGGTACTCCGTACAGCAGAAAAAGCAAGCGCTGGGTCGAGATTACCCCCCTTAATAACAATTCATATAGCCAAAGACAGGGTTCCGATAAGCACCTCTGAGGAAGATGGACTCAGAGCGATGATGATGATGACGCTTGATTCCAGATGAGTCGGTAGTACTTTAGTGAAGTAGTGAGCCCCACGAACACAGAGAGAAGATACAAGCAGAGCAGACTACCGTCCCTCACTATTCCACACACAATGGAAACTTGTGTGAGCAGTAATTCTTCTTTCAGTTAAAGCAGTAACACGTGAGGAAAACTCAGATACAGTGAAACCGGTATGATAGAGATTTTTGGTCATACCACCCAGCACGGTATGTTATGCTATGAAGGATTT
This sequence comes from Megaleporinus macrocephalus, assembly GCA_021613375.1. NCBI lineage: Eukaryota > Metazoa > Chordata > Actinopteri > Characiformes > Anostomidae > Megaleporinus > Megaleporinus macrocephalus. The sequence goes on along the minus strand of CM038723.1, from coordinate 20,768,062 downwards.
GGTATGAGGGTTGATTACTGTCTAACGAGCTCTTCCCTGTCCCCGCCAATCCCAGTGGCCTAGTTCAGGTTAGTGACTGTTGTTATTTATTTATTTTTAAACAAAAAGTTGATAGAAAGATGATGGATGAGAGAAACTGAGAGGCGTATCTCTAACAAAGTCTAAAATTTTAACATACATAGATTTTTCATGGTTGAATTGTTACTCCTCTGGTGTAAATCTGCATTTTAACAGTAAACTACAGTAAAATTCCTGATGGTACATAAACATGTAGAGTCCAACTCTTACTGTGTGTGAAACTCTGTGAGGCTGGCAACTTGGAGATTAGAAGTGACCCCCTCTGAGCCTCCCTGTGCGACGTCATTAAGCGTCCCCAGAGTGTAAAATCTGACGCGCCCTTTCATCTGTGTATGTGTGTGAATGAGCGTGTGCGGCGTTCGGAGACAGAGGACTGCTTTACATGTTTTGCCCGGGGTGGACTCTTTAGTGTAAACAGCTCTTATGGGTGGAGGAGTTTGTGCCGCACAAACAGAGAGAGAGAGAGAGAGAGAGAGAGAGAGGGGCGGTCAGTCAGGGTGTGGGCGTGGGGGGTAGTAAATGAGTGGTTAAGTTCAGTGTTGTGAAACGGCTCTTGGTGGTTGCATGTTTGTGTCGGGCAGTGTTACGTTTCTTGATGGTCTCTCAGTTCCAGAAGATTCTCACAAGTCTCCCTGAAGCTGCACCTTCTAAGAAAATGACGCCCTATAATAATGACCACCCTATATGGTGCTGGGCCCCTCTAGCATGTGTACAAATGCTCTCAGTGATTAAACTATGTAGCATAACTGACTATTACCAGTGTTAGGGTTACAATTAGGACTAGGGCTAGGTTTAGGTTTTGCACTGAGGTTAAATGAAAGGTTAGAAAGAGTGTTAGGTCGAGATTAGGGTTGGTTTTCTATTTTTGGGTGTCTGTTTCACTCTTGCAGCCGCTGTTGTAGATTGTAACTCTGTGTATTGGTGAGAACCTGAAGATATGATATGCATCACGCTACAGAAGTTGTGATATAATTTTGTGATATATAGCAATGCTGTACATAGTGAGGTTTAACAATGTCGTTTTAGGAACACTGTCATAGTGAACACCGTATGCAGAGATAGTTAGCAGTGCTCCCTTGCGCTACATGTTTTTGTTGGAGTGGGAGAGTGTAATAGCTGAATATATATTATAACACTGCTGTCTAGCGGTTGGGGGTTCAAACACAACACAAACAGAACCACTGATCTTCAGTTATAGACTACTGATTAAATATCGGTCCTATGTTTTTAAGAATTCATACACTGTGACAGAGCATAATGTTGCCATATTTAATATTTTTTATATTTTTTTCACACTTCTAGTAGGCTGTGATGACAACCGTGTGTAAGAGGTCTAGCATGACTCTAAAAAAGGGGGTATATGTGTTTGTTTTACGCAGAAATGCAACAAAGCGTGTTTGCCGTGTCACGTCCAGAGGGAAACAACAAGCTTTCCCGGAGCGTTACACCATGGTGTTCCTGGAGGAATGTAATTTCACTCCACTGTGTACTGGGGCTGTGTATTGGCAAGAACCTGGCGGTACAATACGTATGGGGATACAGCGGTCACGATTCATTATATCACAATACATTGCGATATTGCATTTTTCAAATCTTACTATTAAAACCCACCACTATATGATCAGGTTTGCCAGTGTTTACAATAGCATTGCCTCCTTGTGCTGCTTGTTAATGTTGGAGTGGAGCTGAAAATGGATTACAGCATTGTATGGTGTGTTTAAACCTCTGACCACTAGATGGCAATGTTTCACTGTCTGCCAGGAATCTGTGTATCGATACTGTGTTTTGAGAATCAATACAGTATCTATAAAAATAATATCCTGATATTCTATATTTCAATATTTTCTTACACCCCTACTGTGTACTTGCACATAGATGGAATGACAATAACAGAACAGAGAGGAATCGAGCGAATAGTGTATTCATCTGTGTTTATGCCTGATGGATGGATACACATTGATAACTTGTTTACATTTTTTTAGATAACACTAAGTTAATGAATCAATGTATTTATTATTTCTTTGTTTATTGATTTATTGTCTTATTAGCATATTTGTGGAGAGTTCTTCGCGTCTAATACAAGACCTGTGGTGCGCAAGGAGTTGAACCCTGTTCTTCCTGACTCTGCTATACAGCTCTTACAAAGCAAACACATGTGCACAGCTCAAAAGTACCATCCCTAACTACAAGCCTGTAGAGAGTCTAATTACTGGCCTTAGTCCTGCTGTAGTATGGGATATGTGTGAAGATGTAATTGCTGCAGTCACAACATCTATAAGGAGCCTTTTGAGGAGAAATACATAAATTATAGTATTTGACGAATGTATATAGCATGTGCTCTGCTGATCTGTCTGGTAGCCCATCATGCTTAATTGTAAAACAGTGTACAAATCTGTTGTGGCCGCGATGTATAAACTACAACAGGTCTGTGGAGATTATCCCAGGACACTGTGAAGGTAGGAGGTAGTTACACTTTAGCAAATTGCATGGAGTAGATCAGGTGTGGTTTGGATGCAGTAAACATAAGTCCAGATTAGACTGTGCAAAGCACTCACCATAATTAAGTGGGTCTTAAACTAAAGCACCGTTCTTAGTGGTGGCCTTTATAAACCATGTGGTCTGAAAATAAAGACTATAAGAAAATAGTGGTGTCAGTAAGTGAGTTAATGCATTAATTACACATTTAAAACATATTTTCATGTTCATCTTAATAAAATCGCCTGATTTTTTTTATTATTTAGTTCATTTTAACCCTGATGTTATATATTTGTTAAATGAAGGACCTTGTTCACTTATATTACTATGACAATAATTTACTGAGTTCCAATTGGATGAATCTTTCTTCGGGGTCAAAGAGCAATTGCAAACTTTACTTTATCATAATAATACAAAAATGATTAATTGCAAAGAATTATTTTGAACGTCTGACAGCTTTAATATTTAGCTGAGGCAGGTCTGTGGTGGAGAGAACTCCCAAAGTTGACGAGGCTGAATTTGGCTTTGTGTTTTTTCCATTCCACTGTAAATGGTACAGCAGTTATATACAGGCGCCTCAGTTGGAGTGGTAGCGTTTGAACAAGAAGCTGAGATGCCAGAATCTAGCCTAACTGCGGCACCATTTAAGGTGGAACAGCAGAACTCAAACAAAAGGCTGAGGTGAATTATTGTGGCTTAATTGTGGCTCCTTTTAATTAGGAATAGCAAAATTCAAACAGGAGGCTGAAGCGCCTTACTGTCTTAAAGGTGGCACCATTTAAGGGGGAATGGGTTTATTCAAAACAAGAAGCTAACTTCAGCATGTTACGACCTGGTCTAGGGTCAGGCCGTAACAGAAATTGAGAGTGGGTTCTCTCCCCTGACCTCTGCCAGACCAAACACTGGACACTGTTCAAAACCAGAAAACTAGACAAACAAATGGCACCCTTCCCTTACGACCCATAGAGATCTTATGGAATCAAACAAAGCTGTTACTAAATGGACAAATGTGATGGAAGTGCCGGGCTGGTCTGGGCTGGAGTTGTTCCAGGTCAGGTCAAGGGTGAGAACCCTGAACGTGTTTTATGATCAGGGGTCATAACAAGCACCACTGGGAGATGAAGGGCATGTGAAGGGGTGAGGCGGTTGCTCGGTTTCTGATTGATTGGTTTGTAGCGTTGACTTGTTTTTTCACAGAACCACTAGGTCAGTAACGTTTTGACCTGTTGGCTAATGTTTGCAGCCTAGCTAACGTTAGTCACATGACTTGCTGTGTTAATCGCTCTAATGTTAATTTGTGGTATTTGTCAGTTTCTGAAGAGTCTTAAGACGACAAAACTCTCGAAAAACAAGTTTATTAGCCCAGTGTTGTTCACCTTGGCAATGGGCATCCATGAATTTGGAGGTGGGACTGAAGGGAGGGCTGCATTTGTTCTGCTGTGAAGTTCAGCACTTGTTCTCCAGAATAGCTAACAGTGCCTCACTTAGATGACGTTAATGGACTTTAATGAGGGTCATGAACAACACTGATCCAGTTATTTGTTACTAAATTACTAATGAATGTTGAAAAACCTCTTACTCACCTGGATTCGAGGCTCTGACGGGTGTAGTGTACGTGTATGTGCCTAGCGAGCCATGTGACCTTCGCAATCTGATACGCGTTCATTATCCCTGGTCTTAACAGAGTGAAACCTCTCAGTTTACTCTCACAGATATTCACACTCAGTGTCTCCGCTGTCTCAGAATCAGCCTCTCACGTTACCAAATGCACCCTCATCTAGGACGCAGCAGCAGGTAAACAGGGGGAAAGAAAGGTGGAGGATGAGGGAGAGAGAGGAAAACGGAGGACTGTGGAGGAAGAAAAAGAACGAACAAGAGAGGGTGTGATCGTGTGAGTGAGGGAAACAGAGTGAGCCTGTGTGTGTGTGTGTGTGTGTGTTAGAGCGTTAGTCTGGATGTGGAAGCATCACTTCTCTCTGCAGAAGAGGCTCAGAGAGGAGAGGGGCCGGACTACTCAGGTAGAGTCTACTCTGATTGGCTTGTGAATTCCAAAGCATTGTGACAACGTAATCGAAACAGCCACTGCTGTCTCGCTGTGTTTTCTAAATTTGCTTTGTCTTTCTAGTTTAACTAACGTTACAGCGTAACTCTAGAGCTAAAGCTGGGTTTCAGTAACAGTGTCCAAAGGTTTGTAGACCTGGTTTCCACCTGGTCACTTCCTGTGAGGAGTGTCTGGATTGTATCCAGATTAGATTTTAGCCACGTGTTTACACTTGGAAGTCAGTTGCATCTCCAGCCAATTGGACTGAAAGCTGATTGCTGCGAAGAAACGTCTGAATGTGATTGGAGAACGAGGCTGTGGTGTTAAGAACTGTGCTTTTAAGAAGAGTTAAAAGTACAGTTAAAAAAAAACGAAGAACACAGAACTAAAGAGGGGCGGTGGCCGAATAATGTACCCGCTTTTACAGTTCTGATTCCCAGATGTCAGCAGCTGGAACTTGCTGATCGCTGTTGTGATGCTGGCGGAAATGAAACTGAAACCTCTTGGAGGAGACCTGCGTCCATCGACCATCATGATTGTTTATGTCTGGATGAGTGTGCCACGTGTAGCATTGTTTTTTCTTGATCTGAGGGAGTTGGGGGTCGGAGGCTCATCTGATTGACATGTTTAAAGGGCTCTGTATAAGCAAAGAGCTGGCCATATGATACGTATAATAATAATACAGGGCTACTGGTAGAGATTGACCGACATATCGAACGTGCTGCTGTGGCTTGTGATTGACCCCAAGCCAAAACTTTTGGAACTGTTCTGTCCAGAGTCAGATAGATATTAATCAGCTTCAAGCACTCGAGCCAAACCTAACTAAAGAAAAAGTAAAGAGAACAGAACAGTCGCTGTATTAACAATCATTACAGCACATCAGCTTCTCTCTCTCTCGCGCCGGATTAATAAATTATGTTCGGTTCAGAAATGTTGTTCATCCGCTTGTTGTTATTACTAGTGTGACATTTTAGCAGCAAATAAAACAGAAAACCTTTAAATATCGGCCCAAAAAATCGGCAGCACATATTGGCCATTGGCTGACCCTGACCTAAAAAAAACCCTTATCGGTCGATCTCTAGTTTCAGGGTCCATTCTACTGTAATGTGCTGCGATGTTATGGTGATATGCCAATTTGCCAGTTTGTAAAATCTTATTTATGGAAAACTGACTATCATCATATAAATATGTTTGCTAAGACACATTCAACAAACAAAGCCCCTCCCAGTACAACAGAAACTGCTCCCAGTGCTCCCAGTACATCACTGGGCACTTGTGTCTGCGAGGAAGAAAACCGTAGTCTATGTACATACAGCAGGTAAAAGCAGCCCAAGTCTGATTACCTGTTACCTACAGACCCTGTTCACTGTGTTGTGATAGTGGCACTGTTTAACAGAGCAGTCACCGTTTTTTGAAAATCTTCAGCGAGGCTGTCAGAGGAGCAGCTGGCTTGTCTGGAAGTCTCTGCAGCGCGAGGGAAAGGCTAGTATCACTGGGCTGAAAGGTAGTGCAAAAGATGTGAACTTTGTATGACCCTGCCTGCCAGCGAACAGAGCACCCTGTGTGTCAGACACGTGTGCCGCGCATCTCGTGGTAAATAATGCCTTTAAAATAAAGCGTGTGTGAATGCGATTGTTACCTCACTCCATCTCTGAAAAAGATTTGAAAAATCTCAGTACATCACTTTGCTTGCAGTAACACGATATATTGGATTGTGACCACTGTATCACGATACATATTGTATTGCCAGGTTCTTGTCAATACACAGATTGGTTGACTCACCCTGGAGAAATAAAATAAAATCTCTTAAATCTTGTAATCTTTCAGAAGCTGGTCATACGAATGTCTATGGAGGCGAATCTGCTCCACAAGAGCACAGAGTCCTCTGATGAAACGCAGCTCACGTAATAAACGCCAACTCCAAGCTACGAACACTGCCACATTGGCTCCCTTCTTCTGTACAAGCTCCTCTAGCTTCTCCACCACCTAGCAGTTTTTCCATCATCATATATCCCAGCATTCTTTACCAGACGAGAACTCTGCAGTATAGTTTTTGAAGCGTTGTTGTAAACATTTATATTTGCAGTTGATTAGTTGTTGATATTTTTAAATGGATTTAAATTATCGTGATATTTGAGACTATTGTTTATTAGGGCTGTGTATTGGCAAGAACCTGGTGATACAAAACGTATTGAGATACAGCAGCCACGATTCAATATATCGCGATACGACAAGCGAAGTGATATATTGCGATTTTTCAAGTCCTACTATTAAAATATGCCACTGAACAGATTTACCAATGCTTGTAATAGCATTGTGAGCTTGTGCTGCTTGTTAATGTTGGAGTGGAGCTGAAAATGGATTACAACACTGCCATCTAGTGGTCAGAGTTTAAAACACCACACAATTTGATTCACTGTCTGCCAGGAATCTGTGTATTGATACTGTGTTTTTGAGAATCGATACAGTATCACTAAACATAATATTCCGATATTCCATATTTCAATGTTTTCTTACACCCTACAGGCCTCTGTAACTAAACATTGTTTTTCAGGATTTACATAAATTCACACTCTTCAACACATGAACAGGTAACAGCACAGCTACTGCTGCTCTTGCCTTCCCAGTGTTTTCTCTTTGGTGATGCAGTTTGTAAATTCTGGAAATGAGTGGTTTCTACCCTGATCCGTGAGTAGCCCCTCTTAACCGTGCTCCAAAGCTAAAACAGGCTTCGGTACAGGTCGGCAAGTCATCAGAGACCGTTCTAATCATAGAGGTCCTTCAAATACAGCCGGGAAATGCATTCTACATTAAGACAGTTTCAAGGATGATACCGGAGAATTCTAAGATCTTCTGTTGGTCGTGATCAATAGTCCACGCTGGGGCTGCGCAGCACATCGATATCATTGATATGTTTGGATGAGATGTAGAGACAATGACATTTATATCAGTGTAGTTTGGTGTTTGGTTGAAACACATAACCCATTTCCTCCATAAAGACATGCCAGTGCATTTCTTCTGTCTGACACTCTTCACACCCTCCCACCTCCACCATGCGCACAAAGCCAAACCCCTCCTCAGCCCGCTAGGTCTGATGCAGTGGGCTGGTTTACACTGTGTTGCAGAAACGTTCTTTCCTTTAAGTGAAGAAGTCGTCACTCCTCAGTTTCCAACCACATTAACAGCCGAGTTAGCTGCTATGTTAGCAGCGCTCACGCTATTCTTCCCAATGAACTGCTACACGTTCAGCTCTGTCTCCTCGTTGTTCATCACCATCGCTGTAATGTTTTATTTGGAGTGTTTTAATTAACATTAACACAAAGATAATAAGAGGAGGTGGTGGAGTGACATGTTGATGTAATCGATTAGGAAATTACGTCGATTAGCATAACATGTCAGTGCCTTGCAAAGATGGCTGTACCTAAAAGCATGGATTTATCCGGAGCGCAAGCTGCAGCTACAAACAATCACGATTCAAGATTCAAGAGTTTTATTGTCATATGCACAGTAGAACAGACAGTTACACTGTACAATGAAGTTCTTACTTTACTGTTCCTCCATTTACCAGTAGATAACAAAAAAATAGAAATATATCAAAATATATAAAGTATAATAATATATGATGTAATGATGTAAATAAAAGTAGTTTTATAGTTAAAAAATAAAAAATAAGTTATGTGTGCTTTTATGTGCAAGTATGAAGAGCAGCAGCCATAAAGTGCAAGTTACAGTAACAAATGTAAACAATAATGTTTGTGCGAGTAGTGAATGTAAACAGTATTGTATGTAAACAGCAGTACAGTGAGTGTAAGGTGCAGTTAAAATCAGACCAGTTAAAACCAGTTCAGAAAGGAGATGTTAGAGAGGTAGAGCGTGAGGTGTTCACAAGCCTGATGGCCTGTGAGTAGAAACTGTTTGTCAGTCTTGTGGTCCTGGACTTCACACTCCTGTAACGTCTGCCTGAAGGTAAAAGTGTGAAGAGTGTGTGCTGGGGGTGTGTACTGTCCCTGATTATGTTGTGGGCCCTCCTGGTGACCCTGGTGTGGTAGATGTTCACTCGCGTGCATCTAAAGTTGTGGGAGTGTTTCACACAGAAACACAACAGTGTGGTGCTCTGTCAGCTCTGCACAGTGAAGAAGGCCAGTGAATGATTTCCATCATCCAGTTTCATCATCCATTGGTTACAAATCCATAATAAAAATTTTAATTTCTAACGCACTCACATTAGAATAATTTAAAAATTAGTTCTTGGATTCATTGACTCATCGAAAGCCTTGTTAGATTAATTGATGAAGAAAGTAATTGTTAGGTGCAGCCCTACTGGTCGATTAGTCCCACCATATGTTGTTGAAAGAGGGCGAGTGACGTGTGCAGTGAAAGACACAGTATGCTGTTTTCTAACAGACTGTAAATAGAGTGCAGGGTGTGAAGTGCGTCTGTTTTTATTGGATTTAACAGTTTTAGTTTGCAGCGTGGCAATTAACTCCAAACAAATGAATGTTTTGCCTGCAGTGATACGTCCTTCACATCCCTGGTTTGCTTCGGCAGCTCATTATCTTTCACACAAACAGCATTTCTACCGTCACGTTTCATACGAGGAGCCTCGGGAGCACGGTGCTATTGAGAAGACCATCTTTTTAAGGTGCAACCTAGGGGTGTTTGGAACGCTGCCCCTGTCTGCACAGGCTTGTGTTTTTACCCTCTGCTGCACACCTGATCCACCTAATCAGTTGATTAAGAAGTACTGCTTGGGAGTGTTATGGCTGGGAGAGCTCGGAAACACACAGGACAGGCCTGTGGGAGAACAAGCATTGGCTGAGCTGAGCTGTGGCGGTGGAACCACTTTATTTCAGGCTCGTTATTCGTAAAGACGTACTTCAGCGCTGCAGTGATGAACTGCTCTTTTAAAGAAACACAAAGAAGCAGAGCTTTTCTACAGATCTGCCACACATGCAGCGTACGCTCCATTAGCACAGGCAGCAGGGTCACCACTTCCCTGCACTTAGGAAAGAATGGAGGACTTGTGGACTTGAAACACACTGGGGCTCAGTAAATGTTCTTGACGTCTGAAACTCAGGAGTCTGTAACTGTGTGTGATGGGTGTAAGAGGTGAAACTAGAATTCGTGCTTATGTGTGATGAGGGTGGTACATGGTAAATGTCCTGAAAACGGTCCAGCAAAGTCAGTAGCTCATGTTGTGCAGCAGTTTGTGTTGGGCTTTCTTTGGTCAGTGGACGCTGCTGTCAGGGTACTTTTGATTTGCTGGACTATTTTCAGTCTAGCTGTGAGGTGTTTCAGACTCCAGCAGCACCGCTGTGTCTGATCTACTCACACCAGCACAGCTCTAGAACCACAAAGTGGTCCTGTATAGTGAGTGGAGCGGTTAAATAAGCAGTGAGTGTAGATGCGTGGTGGTGGTGATGTATCGCTGTATATTCGGGGTGTATACAAATATGAAAAATCCCAGTATTGTGCTTTGCAATACTCTATCAATTCTTAAAACACGGTATTGATTTTTAATTATTAGTTTGTGTGTAGAGATCGGTGGCAGACGGCGGTTGGTTTTGTGTTGAGTTTAAGCCCCTGCTAAATGCCCCGGACCCTGTGTCAGTGTTCTAATCTGTCTTCAGCCTTTCCACTCTTCCACTCCAACATAAACAAGTAGTATAAACATTAGCATTAGCAAACCTATGTGTGTGATGGTGTGGTGTTTATACTGCGACAGCTTTGCTAAAATTAGATGAATGTCACCTCACTTGTATATATTAATATATCTAGTCGAACCCCTGTAGCATGATGCATGTGGTATCAGACGGTACACAGCCCCCCAGTGTATTCTGTCATGATCTACCAATCACAATTCTTAATTACAAGCGAGTGCAGTTTGTTCTGTTTTACTCAAAGCAGGTAGTTTTATTTATTTGTGCAGTATCAGAAGATGAATTTGTGTTTGTACTCTGTTTAATAGAAGTCAGATAATCGGAGTACTGATGTTATGTTTCCACCTGAAATATCACAGTGATAGGTATTCATTTCTCCTCCACCTATATTGGCTGCTAGTGGGATGTAAGAGCCTGTTGTGCTGAAACTGGTCTACTGGACAGTCCTGTTTCTGTGCGAGCTGAGGATGTGGCCAGGCTGTGTGCAGGAAAGCGTCTCTTTTAATTTTTTTGTTGAAAGAGGTCCGTCTGCCCCCCAAGACAGCATCATCGATTGCCAATAGCGAGGCACTGCGATCAGTCAATGGTACATTGCTCACAATATCTCAAGCCTATGTCTGGTCATGCATGTATCCCAGAAACCCCTTCGGGAAAGCAAAGTAGAAAATGACATTAAGCTTCAACAACTTTGGGGACACAGTCAGTCATGCATATCTACTTCACTCAACAGTGTTTTATTGTGAGGCAGATGGCTGGTGGTTTCATAGTGTTTATATAGTAACATAGTGTAGTAGTTTTTCACACATTAGATCTGTTACATATTATTAAATATTAGATCTATTACATATTATTAAATATTAGATCTATTACATATTATTAAATATTAGATCTATTACATATTATTAAATATTAGATCTTATTACATATTATTAAATATTAGATCTTATTACATATTAAATATTAGATCTTATTACATATTATTAAATATTAGATCTTATTACATATTATTAAATATTAGATCTATTACATATTATTAAATATTAGATCATTACATATTATTAAATATTAGATCTTATTACATATTATTAAATATTAGATCTTATTACATATTATTAAATATTAGATCTATTACATATTATTAAATATTAGATCTTATTACATATTATTAAATATTAGATCTATTACATATTATTAAATATTAGATCTTATTACATATTATTAAATATTAGATCTGTTACATATTATTAAATATTAGATCTATTACATATTATTAAATATTAGATCTTATTACATATTATTAAATATTAGATCTGTTACATATTATTAAATATTAGATCTTATTACATATTATTAAATATTAGATCTATTACATATTATTAAATATTAGATCTATTACATATTATTAAATATTAGATCTTATTACATATTATTAAATATTAGATCTATTACATATTATTAAATATTAGATCTATTACACATTATTATATATTAGATCTTATTACATATTATTAAATATTAGATCTTATTACATATTATTAAATATTAGATCTATTACATATTATTAAATATTAGATCTTATTACATATTATTAAATATTAGATCTTATTACATATTATTAAATATTAGATCTATTACATATTATTAAATATTAGATCTTATTACATATTATTAAATATTAGATCTATTACATATTATTAAATATTAGATCTATTACATATTATTAAATATTAGATCTATTACATATTATTAAATATTAGATCTATTACACATTATATATTAGATCTTATTACATATTATTAAATATTAGATCTTATTACATATTATTAAATATTAGATCTATTACATATTATTAAATATTAGATCTATTACATATTATTACATATTAGATCTATTACATATTAAATATTAGATCTTATTACATATTAAATATTAGATCTATTACATATGATTATATATTAGATCATATTACATATTATTAAATATTAGATCTATTACATATTATTAAATATTAGATCTATTACATATTATTATTAAATATTAGATCTATTACATATTATTAAATATTAGATCTTATTACATATTATTAAATATTAGATCTATTACATATTATTAAATATTAGATCTATTACATATTATTAAATATTAGATCTTATTACATATTATATTATTTATCTACATCTGAGGTGATCAGTGGGTATGATACAGATTTGGTAGATTCTAGGTTTGGGCAATATTGACACAAAATGCACTTGATATTTAATTTACCATTATTTAAAAATGTGTTTGTAAAAGTCTTATTTACTAGTTTGCACTTCTAAAAGGATATTAATATCCATCCATCCATTATCTTCCACTTTATCCCACCAGTCTGGGTCGGGGGGGCTGGAGCCAGTCCCTGCATCATTAGGTAAAGGCACGTTTTTAGCAAATAAACCCTGAAGTTTGAGTGCGTGTTTAGTCAGACAGCTCAGCTAAGCTAAGGCGGTAAGCTGCGAAGTTCACTCTTTTTCAGCTTTAGGTGTGTTGTTTAGGTAGCTATGCTAGCTTAATGCTAGCCTCGACTCCACACGTGTTTTTTCCATCAGTAGCGTACTCGATAACATCAGCTCGCACAGTGTTAACACAGCAATTCAGATATTATCATAGGCGATACACTCCTAGTAGGTTCCTTTAAATGGAAGAGCACCCCACATTAGAACCCTGAATCCTTTCCTCTCGGCTCCTCGAGCTACATTCACCTGCCTGTATGCTGTAACACACTGTCGGAGCTTCTGTTAAAACTCTCTCTCTCTCTCTCTCTCTCTCTCTCTCTCTCTCTCTCTCTCTCTCTCTCTCTCTCTCTCTCTCTCTCTCTCTCTCTCTCTCTCTCTCTCTCTCTCTCTCTCTCAGGATGGGAGTTACTGGGTGCAGGTGCACAGGTTGGAGCACGGTGATGGAGGAATTCTGGACCTGGACGATGTGCTGTGTGACGTTGCAGATGACAAAGACCGGGTGAGTACTGCTCTGCCTGTGTGTTATCTTCTGCTTCTTCATCCACAGGGAGAATTGTGGACCAACCCCAAAATCAGTTTTCATGTACATATAAAAATACATGTTTTCATGTGTTAATGATGCTACAAAAACATGTAGAGGTCTGTGTGGATTAGCATTACAGGAAGAAATAACATTGATTAAACAGCATGCAGACAGTTTAGCGTAGTGCTGGAGTGTAGCGTACAGTTAGTACATAATCCAGAATGTAAACTTCTGACTGATGCTGTACAGTTTTTAAGACGGTTATCTTCTGTTTCCGATATGATTCCAGTGCTGCATCTTATGCTGCATCTCTTTGCTGTCAGATTAAAAGCTTGTGATATCTGTTTGCTTGTTTGTTTTCTCGTGTTTTGTTTACGTAACTTATAGAAGCTGGTAATGTTTAGTGTTAAGTGGACTGGGGATTTTGGCTGATGTGTATGTAATGTGAGCCAGTTCAGTGCACTTGTGCTGTATTTAAATGCTGCTGCTGTACATGGTGTCTGGATTATGCACGACTCATTGTGCTGCATAGGCAGTTAACACTTCATTCAGTATCCCATCATATTATATTATATTTATATTTATATATATATATATATATATATATATATACACACACACACACACAACCAAATGTTCCTAGTGCGCATTTCTAAAGTGGAAGCATAATATTCTTTACTGATGGGAAGCCTGTCTGTCTGCCTGTCCGTTTGTGTCTGTCTGTCTGTCTGTGTCTGTTTCTGCATCCTCTCCTCTCTCATTCTCCCTCTCGGTCTGTCTTGTGTAAAATCCTGTTGCTGTGGCGACACATTTTTGTATATCTTTTTTTTTGTTTTGTTTTTATTTAACTGTCTATTAGAATAGTTGTAATAAGCAGTAACACCAAAAGTGAACCCATCAGTGTTTGTGTTTACAAACTAGGATTTCATTGAGAAGTCCACGTGAGACTGGACTGTTCTGAAGTGACTGGACGAGCACATGTATCAGTAGTAGAGCAGGCGTTAGTAGTATAGTAGTATAGTTTCTCATTTCCTGGATGAACCCCATCTCACCAAAACAGTATGTAGTAGCGTGACCTCATCAGAGGCCACACACACCCTGCCCCAGATTCCAGGCCTAGTTGGGGTGTGTATATGTTGAGAAGAGGGGGGATCATGTCTGGTATTCAGTCACTGGTGATACGTGTGTATGGAGCGTGCCAGCTATCTTTAGTGATCCTGTGTGTGTGTGTGTGTGTGTGTGTGTGTGTGTGTGTGTCTGAGAGAGACACACTCTTACATTCATCACGCTCCTCAGTGTTTGATGATGACTTTGTGGTTAAATCAGTTTGTCACTGTGAAGGTTGCTGCAGATCAGTGAAATGAGAGCTTGGCCATCAGAAGGTCATTGGTTTGATTCCAGCTGCTGCCACTGCGTCCTTAAGCAAAACACTTTGGGCAGAATGATCAGCTACAGCATGAGCAGTACTTTCCTCTGACTGTACACAGTAAATACATCAGCTATATGGAGCTCAGTATTAATTATACAGTAGAGTGTTTGTGTCTTATGAACAGAATAAAGCTCAGTCTGAAGCTGCGCTGTGTAAGAATTAATTAATTAATTATTTTATTTATTTGGGCTAAAACTGAGTAAATAAAACATAAACACTAATAATAAGACATCAAAACAAACTGAATTTAAAAGTCAGCACATTGGGTCGGATCTTGCTTTATGTTTTCAGGAAGAGTCATGTTTTCATGTCATCACACGCAGGGGCTCAATAAGGTCCCACTCGATGTTTAGGTCTCAACATACTGATGAAGATATAATAATAATAATAGTAGATAATTCACTTATGTCCTCAAAAGACACGTCTTTTAGCATGTTTTGAGTGAGTTCTTTTTTAATACTCTTACAGGCTGTCAGATTTCCTGACAGACCCACCAAAATGTTTCTCTAAATATTTGGTGCAATTGCACATTTTCGCAAAATTGTATTTATTTTTTTTTATTTCTCCAAATAATAAAGAAAAAAATCACCCCTGGTGTGTTCACATTGTTTTAAATACTGAAATATATAAACATGACTTAAAATAAAATTTGCTGCTTAATTTGCTTTAAATTCCTGAACGCTACTGTGTGAAAACATTGAACAAGCATTATGAATTATGACTGACTGGGACTGAGAAAGTTCCCGCGCTGCTTCTTCAGATTCTGATGATATTTCTGAATTTGAATTTGAAAGAGTTGTAATGTAGAATGTAAAATAGACCATCATATCACTCAGTCCTGAGACTTTTAGTCAAACCACACCCACAACAGCAGCTCATCATGAGTGTAAACAGTATCTAGCTGTCATTATTCATGACAACAGCCTAGCAACCAGCTAAACTCAGATATAGAGGTACAGTTATTGTTGTAGAGGTGGAACTCTATAAATCTTCCTAATGTAACTACGTTAGCTTAGTTTAACTCGAGCCACCGAACTTAGCAAGTGAAGCTAACGTTAGCTAACATCCGCTAACACAGGTGAAGTGACTGCGCTTACCTGGTTTACCTCCACGTACACGGAGGCTCTTGAACACCCCTCGCTGGTTTCCTTACACGCCCATATTGTTGAAACAGCAGCAGTCTTAAGATCCAGTTGTCGAGTAAGCCTACGTCCTTAAGCCGTGATGATCTTCAGGCGTGAAATGATCGCTACGGGGGTCCACTGTACATCCAATTACTGCAGCCAGAAACAACACCACCTTTCTGTCATTTTGCAGTACCGTAAGCACATCTTCTAGCGTTTCGTCCACCACCTACATCACGCATAACATCTACTACAGTTCCTGAACAGCGGGGTGGAGTCATTTAAGTGAATTTGTAACAAAAAAAAAAGTTTTCTGACTTTTAGAAATCACAAGTTAGGATCTCAGACTCCGCTGTATTCATGTGTTGGACATTTCCATATTAGCTGCTGCTTAGCCTTTAAAGTAGCTGTTTTTAGAACTTACTATTATAAGAGAGAATATCAGGTGGATGTCGGGCAACCGTCGAGGTGTCGTTTTTCAGACAGCCTCTCTGTTTGCATGTATTGAAAAAGCTGTGTGTAGACGTATAGACCGTGACTTACAGATGTGCGCACTACTAGGGGGCTGAAAGCAACAGGTGGTGGGAGAAGGTCTAATATCCGGAGGGTAAAAAAATAAATAAATAAAGATTCAGTTTCAGATTTTGCTTGCTAATGCCGCTCCCTCCCTTCATTCACTCTCTAGCTCGCTTGACCAACACAGCACTAAAAAGAAATATGACTCAGCTCTCTTTGTTCTTACCGAGAGCCTTTAAAATGAAGGGAACATCACTTCTCCTCATACTGTCAGATACGGGCAGGATAGACCGACTCACCTCACCACACCACACAACGGGACTCCTCAGCTAACCGCAGGGGTTTGTGATCTGAGTCGCTCCTGTTAGTTAAACATTTAGTGAATAGCAGGCTTATTGGCGTGTTCAGAGACACCTGACGACTAGCTGATCCTGCTGGTCACGTTAGCTAACGTTTTATAGAATGTGTTTAAAAATAATATGAAACCGACGACACAACAGTTCCAGACTTAATTACTAAATCAGACTGCACCAAGTAATGTTTAGAAACAGGAAATCCATCTATTTGGGGGGTTCAAAGAACACTACACTACTGTGTGTGTGGGTGTGGGGGTGGGTGTGGGTGTGGGTGGGTGTGGGGCTATGTTTTAGAGATGGTCAGTTGACTGAGGGTCAGTTGACATGTCAGTCTGATTCCCCCCTCTGTCTTCCTTTAGCGGTTAATACTGCTATGATTCCTAACACACAGGTGGTCCTTTACATTTAAACAGTCCCTGATTGCTCCAGTAGAACCATTCTGCCCTCTGCTGGTCGGTAGAAGAATCCACATGCAAAGGAAATATATGTCTCTACATATTTGGCATATCTTGAACATGGACACTGTTGTGTTATTTTTATTTAACCTACATGTCGTTCTGGTACAAAAAAAATAAAAGCATGTCTCTGTGTTTGCAGTGTTCTGTTTTTCTGTAGACGACAGCTGCCCATTACATTGTTTCCTGATGAATGGACCAGTTACATTATGAGGATATATAGTTATGTATTTAGAATATATAATAATATTGCACAGATACGGTATGTATATATAAACAAACACTCGTCTAAAGCTCACACGCTAAGAGAGGTTTTTCAGCGAAATCAAAATCACAGTGAAGAGTAACACCTGATTCTGATATTCAGGATTGGTCAGCAGAGCCATGTTTCCTTCCTCTCTGCTTCAGTGGCTACATTATTTATTTATTTATTTATTTATTTATTTATTTTTTACAGTTTACTGAGATGTGGCATTGTGCACAACAGACATGTTTATACATTACTGTGCAAGTCTACTGTACTCAGGTTTACCCAAAATGTAGTAGATCAGCCAAGTTTACATGTTTGTTGTTGTTGTTTTTAATGAAAGTGTAGCTCTAACAAGTAAGAAAAGCTTGCAGACCTGTTAGAATCATGAACTACTGACCTCAAACCACATTAATTACCTTAAAACACATCAGGCTTACGCTCAGACCAGCCATTCAGAACAAACCATTACATCTTCAGTAGCTAATGATTGATACATCCCCAGACACAGCCTTTCAGTACGAGTCTCAGTGTTTAGATATGAAGGGTTGGGATGTAATGGAATACAAGTATTAGTAATAAAACATAAAACATACTCAGAATATGGAAATGAAGTATCTGAGTTCAGTTCAAGCTGCTTTGTATCTGCATTGTAAAACATGTATATCCATTTTTGTCGATTTCTATTTTTCTACATCAGTCGAACGCAGCAGCTGTTGTTTACATTGTGAGAAAATTTCATAATGAATGGACCAATAGAAATGCTCCAAAATAGCTTTGACTTGTGTTGAAAGAGTGTTTTTGTTCTCTCCTGTAAAATTTTGGAGATGCTCGTTGGACAGTGACGATTTACAGTACAGTTACTTTTTTACGTTTTTGAGAAAATATATATTTTTTAACTTATTATTTTAAACTTTAGATCAAGGCAGATGTCAATAAAGCCTTTAAAGCCAATATTTTTTTTTTAATGCAAATTTTATTTATATGCTGTGCAAACCTCGTCCCTCTGAGTGAGAGCAGTAGAACCACGCAGTTCCACCTGTGTCCAACAGAGGGGGCTGTTTGTTCATTTTTGTCCGAGTCACAGACGTGCTGGACAACAGCTTTTTCCCCGCCGTATTACGTATGGGAGGGTGACACCACAGTGTCTGTAATTGACGAGCCTTGTTGATTATAGATGAGTTGGACATCATAATTGTGGGTTGTTCTGTGTGTATGGGCTGGGATTTCATTCCTCTGGCATCGTAATTGTGGGTTAGTGGAAGTGATGGGGGGTTTCCATGTTTATAGAATGTAATGGTGGATGCTCTAGACCCGCCACATTAGGCCTGGACAGAAGCGCAGTGCGTAATGGGATATGGCTGATTGATGAGTAACTTGGTGGCAGTACTCGGCAGGTGATGGAGAAGAGGATAGATGAAGAACTAGACAGGCCTCATTTAAACAGCTTACTGAATAATAGTAATAACTACTGTGTACACGTACGCCTGTGCTCTGTTTTAGAGCATTGTTTAAACAGTGGATTCTTACAGTGGCGTAAATTATCCATTAGGCTCTGCTAGAGCAAATGACCCATTGTTGTAGTCTTGTGTTAGTGTTGCAGGTGTTCTGAAGTATTCAGATGTTTCTGATGAGGATAATTATGATTTTTAAGAAGAAAACGTTGCGCTAATTCTTTCAGGCATCGTCTAATATTCACGAGAGTGCTACTGAATGAAAAGCCGCTCCGCAGCAGAAAGACTCTGAAAAGAATCTGATTGGCTGACTGAAAAAAAGCTGGGAAGCCCATCAGTTGTGTGAACGTGCAGGCTTTCTAGCGCATGTTCAATACAAGTTGTCGCAATCTTTACAGCAGGGCAGGACTGTGCACCACTCATTCTCTTAGCTTTAGCGTAGACTCCCGACTCGAGAACTCCATTCAAGAGGCTTTCTGTTTTTTAAGAGGGACATTTAGCTGTTGCTTAGTTTGCTTATCATCTGTTTTGGTGGCCTTTTGAAATGCCAACGTGAAATTCACATGCTCGGCTTTAATTTGATGGGGCTGTGTGGGCTAATAACACTGAGCACTGAATCCGGTATTGATTGATTGATGCCACTGCACAGCATGTGCTTAGTGTTGGTTAGAGTATGAATCTCTATCTAGTACAAACAGGTCCAAACCACTCTTAAACTCAAACACTGCCATAAACACAGGGCCAGTGCTGATACCTAGAAAAAAGACAATGCAATACCTAGCCAGACTGGAACACCTACAGAGAAGAGAACAAATACAAGACTACATACAGTACAAGTGCATTACTTAGCCAGTGCTCCTAGAAGATAAAGTGCAATTACAGTTTATACCAATACTTTAGTATATTAGTGATTATAAGTGCGTATATTAGTGATTATAAGTGCGTATATTAGTGATTATAAGTGCAAGAGGCACATCACTGGAAGGAAGAGGCACATCACTGGAAAAAGTCAGGCAGAATGCTATGATGGCCTGAATCTACTTAGAAATCAGAATTTCTATCATTTTGCTTGCAGTAGAGAACTAGAGCCTGACCCACACCTGTGTCTGATTGTGTGTTGGTTGTTGTCTGACTCATTCCTGTGTATACATGATGAACTATGGCGGGTACACACACAAATGTTGCCCCCCTCTGTGACTACTTCTTGTTTCCTCCTTTGGGCAGGAAGTGGTCACAGTCTGTAAACAGGAAGAGGAAGCTGCAGAGTCTTAAAAGCTACTTTTGGAGACACACAAACCCGTCCCAAATGCAAACACACGGCCGCTACGCCGTCTCCTCTTTCTTCTGAAGTGGAGAAAAAGAAATGACCCTCAGGCAGCAGCCCCCTGTATAGAGGCACACCTTCAGGAAACGATCACCAGATCTCACTCTCACACACACACACACACACACACACACACACACACACACACACACACACACACGGTTACTGTAGCAATACTATACCTACACATAACCTTAACCTCAGTAACCAAAGTTACAACCAAACAGTTACATCTGTGGTGAAAGGGAGGTGCAGTATTCAGGACCCGGAACATCAAATGTCCCTTCATTATGAGAACATTGGGCCCTTAGAGGGATTACACGACACGTACAGGCGCACACACACAGACACATACAGACAGACAGACACGAATGCAGAAAGAGGCCCACAAACATAAAGATATAAACACACACACTCGCACACAATAAGAGACTGAGACACAAACAAAGATGGACATACACACAGACACATGTGCACAGACTGAGACAGACAAACATGCCTGCACAGAGAGGCCCCCCCCCCCCCCCCACACACACAAACAGAAAGACAGACACAAACAAAGACATATACACACACACACACACACACACACACACACACAGTGACTGAGACACAGACAGAAACACAGGTACAGACAAACATACCTGCCCAGTGAGACACACACACACACATACACACACACTGACAGACACACAGGTACAGACAAACATACCTGCCCAGTGAGACACACACACACACACACACACACACACTCATAGACGAGCACAAACTCTCTCACAGACACACAGTGACAGACGCAGTCACACATAGAAATAGAAAAATATCAGATTGTCTGTATGTGAGAGGGCTGGACTGAATCAGATGAGATGTGTAGCGTTGTTTAAAGTGATATCTGGCGCAGCAGGAAACAACAAAACACACGTCTGCGCTCCGGCCCAGTTTCCTGCCCTCAGCGTTACTGGACTGGTGAAATGCAGCGGTCGCATGTGCTTAAAGAATATCAGTCCCCAATATCAGTTATTCATATCTTTGATCTGTATCACCATCAGCCCTGAAAAACATATCGGTCCACTCCCAGCATGCGTGTTTGTGAGAGTGTCTGATTCGGTGTGTGAGTATTTGTGTTTGTGTGTGTGTATTTGTGTGTGTGTTTGTGTGTGTTTGTGTGTTTGTGTGTGTGTATTTGTGTTTGTGTGTTTGTGTGTGTGTATTTGTGTGTTTGTGTGTGTGTGTATGTGTTTGTGTGTGTGTATTTGTGTTTGTGTGTGTATTTTTGTTTGTGTGTGTGTGTGTTTGTGTGTGTGTTTGTGTTTTTCTGTGCGTGTATTTGTGTGTTTTTCTGTGTGTTTGTCTGTGTTTGTTTGTGTGTGTGTGTGTGTGTGTTTGTTTTTCTGTGCGTGTATTTGTGTGTTTTTCTGTGTGTTTGTCTGTGTTTGTTTGTGTGTGTGTGTTTGTGTGTGTGTATTTTTGTTTGTGTGTGTGTTTGTGTGTGTGTTTGTGTTTTTCTGTGCGTGTATTTGTGTGTTTTTCTGTGTTTGTCTGTGTTTGTGTGTGTGTGTGTGTGTTTGTGTGTGTGTATTTGTGTTTGTGTGTGTGTATTTGTATTTGTGTGTGTGTATTTTTGTTTGTGTGTGTGTTTGTGTGTGTGTTTGTTTTTCTGTGCGTGTATTTGTGTGTTTTTCTGTGTGTTTGTCTGTGTTTGTGTGTGTGTGTGTGTATTTTTCTCTTTTTTGGGGGGGTTCTAAATGTTAAAGTCATTTGGACTAATCAGTGGACGCGCTTTCCTGTGATATCTGGCGCAGAGCCGTGTGTGTGTATTTTAGGAGTGCTCTAATGCGAGTCTGCTGTGAATGGAGTGCGGTAGAGGAAGAATAGTGAGTGATGTGATGTGAAAAGCAGAAGGCAGGTTCAGAGGGTTTATCAGTCACTTTCATTCATCATTGTTTCCCTCTTTTGTTCATGTTAAAGTTACAGTAAGTGCTGTGGAAGCATTGTTTTATATGCTGATCCGCTTCCAGAAACTGCCCTTAGAATTTACAGTCGGGGCAAATGGTCTGCAGTGCTGCCCCGACCACTGTAGCCCTACGTTAATAATTCATCAACAGCAACAAAACAGCTAAACACATCACTCTGAAAACGAAATTCACACACAAGTAATGACACTCGCAGGGTTATGTGCTGGGTAATGTTTTTAAAACAGAATTCCATCCAGGTTTGCTGTGTATGTATTCTTATGCAGTCATGTGGTCACTAGTAACCCCTCTAAACCTGATCACCCTCTGTTCTTCCTCTACTGCTCTCCATTCATATTTAATCTATCATTTACAAACCTATGATTTAGTCCTGAGATTACTTGAGCTTAGCTGAGATCTCATTGACTGGTTTACAGCGAGACACCGTGATGATCACACAGAGGACACATGTTGAAACAGACACTGGAAAGTAAAATAAACCTCCTAGTTCGTTATGTTAGTTACTTAAGACCTGCTTTCAATCTCAACATCAACACAAAGTAATTGTGTAATTAATTAGAGTTGATACTCGCTAAGAAACATTCAGTTCAAGATGTTCTAGCTGTTGGGGCTTGTGTTGTACGGGCTTGTGTTGTACGGGCTTGTGTTGTTGGGGATTGTGTTGTACGGGCTTGTGTTGTTGGGGCTTGTGTTGTACGGGCTTGTGGTGTTGGGGCTTGTGGTGTTGGGGCTTGTGTTGTACGGGCTTGTGTTGTTGGGGCTTGTGTTGTACGGGCTTGTGGTGTTGGGGCTTGTGGTGTTGGGGCTTGTGGTGTTGGGGCTTGTGTTGTACGGGCTTGTGTTGTACGGGCTTGTGTTGTACGGGCTTGTGTTGTACGGGCTTGTGGTGTTGGGGCTTGTGTTGTTGGGGCTTGTGTTGTACGGGCTTGTGTTGTACGGGCTTGTGTTGTACGGGCTTGTGGTGTTGGGGCTTGTGTTGTTGGGGCTTGTGGTGTTGGGGCTTGTGTTGTTGGGGCTTGTGGTGTTGGGGCTTGTGTTGTACGGGCTTGTGTTGTACGGGCTTGTGTTGTACGGGCTTGTGGTGTTGGGGCTTGTGGTGTTGGGGCTTGTGTTGTACGGGCTTGTGTTGTTGGGGCTTGTGGTGTTGGGGCTTGTGTTGTTGGGGCTTGTGTTGTACGGGCTTGTGTTGTACGGGCTTGTGGTGTTGGGGCTTGTGTTGTACGGGCTTGTGTTGTACGGGCTTGTGGTGTTGGGGCTTGTGTTGTACGGGCTTGTGTTGTACGGGCTTGTGTTGTACGGGCTTGTGTTGTACGGGCTTGTGTTGTTGGGGCTTGTGGTGTTGGGGCTTGTGTTGTACGGGCTTGTGTTGTACGGGCTTGTGGTGTTGGGGCTTGTGTTGTACGGGCTTGTGTTGTACGGGCTTGTGTTGTACGGGCTTGTGTTGTACGGGCTTGTGTTGTACGGGCTTGTGGTGTTGGGGCTTGTGGTGTTGGGGCTTGTGTTGTACGGGCTTGTGTTGTTGGGGCTTGTGTTGTTGGGGCTTGTGTTGTACGGGCTTGTGTTGTTGGGGCTTGTGTTGTTGGGGCTTGTGTTGTACGGGCTTGTGGTGTTGGGGCTTGTGTTGTACGGGCTTGTGTTGTTGGGGCTTGTGTTGTACGGGCTTGTGTTGTTGGGGCTTGTGTTGTTGGGGCTTGTGTTGTACGGGCTTGTGTTGTTGGGGATTGTGTTGTACGGGCTTGTGGTGTTGGGGCTTGTGTTGTTGGGGCTTGTGTTGTACGGGCTTGTGTTGTACGGGCTTGTGGTGTTGGGGCTTGTGTTGTACGGGCTTGTGTTGTTGGGGCTTGTGGTGTTGGGGCTTGTGTTGTACGGGCTTGTGGTGTTGGGGCTTGTGTTGTACGGGCTTGTGTTGTACGGGCTTGTGTTGTACGGGCTTGGGTTGTACGGGCTTGGGTTGTAGGGGCTTGGGTTGTACGGGCTTGGGTTGTAGGGGCTTGGGTTGTAGGGGCTTGGGTTGTACGGGCTTGGGTTGTACGGGCTTGGGTTGTACGGGCTTGGGTTGTACGGGCTTGGGTTGTACGGGCTTGGGTTGTAGGGGCTTGGGTTGTAGGGGCTTGGGTTGTACGGGCTTGGGTTGTACGGGCTTGGGTTGTAGGGGCTTGGGTTGTAGGGGCTTGGGTTGTAGGGGCTTGGGTTGTACGGGCTTGGGTTGTAGGGGCTTGGGTTGTAGGGGCTTGGGTTGTACGGGCTTGGGTTGTACGGGCTTGGGTTGTAGGGGCTTGGGTTGTAGGGGCTTGGGTTGTAGGGGCTTGGGTTGTAGGGGCTTGGGTTGTAGGGGCTTGGGTTGTACGGGCTTGGGTTGTAGGGGCTTGGGTTGTAGGGGCTTGGGTTGTACGGGCTTGGGTTGTACGGGCTTGGGTTGTAGGGGCTTGGGTTGTAGGGGCTTGGGTTGTAGGGGCTTGGGTTGTACGGGCTTGGGTTGTAGGGGCTTGGGTTGTAGGGGCTTGGGTTGTAGGGGCTTGGGTTGTAGGGGCTTGGGTTGTACGGGCTTGGGTTGTAGGGGCTTGGGTTGTAGGGGCTTGGGTTGTACGGGCTTGGGTTGTACGGGCTTGGGTTGTAGGGGCTTGGGTTGTAGGGGCTTGGGTTGTAGGGGCTTGGGTTGTAGGGGCTTGGGTTGTACGGGCTTGGGTTGTACGGGCTTGGGTTGTAGGGGCTTGGGTTGTACGGGCTTGGGTTGTAGGGGCTTGGGTTGTAGGGGCTTGGGTTGTAGGGGCTTGGGTTGTAGGGGCTGGGGTTGTGGGGGCTTGGGTTGTAGGGGCTTGGGTTGTACGGGCTTGTGTTGTTGGGGCTTGTGTTGTTGGGGCTTGTGTTGTACGGGCTTGTGTTGTACGGGCTTGTGTTGTACGGGCTTGTGTTGTACGGGCTTGTGTTGTTGGGGCTTGTGGTGTTGGGGCTTGTGGTGTTGGGGCTTGTGGTGTTGGGGCTTGTGGTGTTGGGGCTTGTGGTGTAGGGGCTTGGGGTGTAGGGGCTTGGGGTGTAGGGGCTTGGGGTGTTGGGGCTTGTGGTGTTGGGGCTTGTGGTGTTGGGGCTTGTGGTGTTGGGGCTTGGGTTGTAGGGGCTTGGGTTGTAGGGGCTTGGGTTGTAGGGGCTTGTGGTGTTGGGGCTTGTGGTGTTGGGGCTTGTGGTGTTGGGGCTTGTGGTGTTGGGGCTTGTGGTGTAGGGGCTTGGGGTGTAGGGGCTTGGGGTGTAGGGGCTTGGGGTGTAGGGGCTTGTGTTGTACGGGCTTGGGTTGTACGGGCTTGGGATGTTGGGGTTCTCTCTCTCTCTCTCTCTCTCTCTCTCTCTCTCTCTCTCTCACTCTCACTCTCACTCTCACTCTCTCTCTCTCTCTCTCTATCTGGGCAGTCTTTACTGGGCAGAGAGGAGTGTGTGTGGCTGATGTGTAAAGCAGACTGTTTACGGGGCTCCGAGGTTGTGACCTCCAGCAGGAGGAGATGGAGGCAGTTCTGCACAGGAAGTGAGGGAGAGAATTCTCCTGAGAACTTCCTGTCAAGACCCTCCTGTGAAACTTCGCCATCTCTGACCCCTGTGTGCGTGAGGGGGAGGGAGGGGGGGGGGTATTAATAGAGATTTATAACTCCATCAGTGTTGCTGTTTCAGTCTCTTTGCTCTCTGTTGTGAAACAGAACCGCGTTTCTCAACTAAACGATGCTCAGCTGAGGGTCTTACCCAACATGTGTGGTGTGTTACTGCTGTGTCATAACTCTGCTTTATATCTGTCCCATCTTTTACAGCAGCTGTGCTTTGTGTGAGCAGTCGAAGTGAGGAGAACCTTTCACATTTGCACATTAGTGGTTTTCATTAACCAGTTGCTTTTTCTTCCCCTCACTAAAGCATCTTGTGCAATCAGATGAGACATTAAAGACCCTGGAGTTGTGGGGGGGGTCTCATAGTGGCCTGAGCAGCTGCTTATGTCTCTTATTAGGCAGCACTGGCACTGCTGTAGCTGAATTAATTCATTCTAGCACCTTCACAGTGAACTGGTTTTATTGGATGGAATAAATGGGCTTGTGTTAAAGCTATACTATGTAAGATTTAGTGATTGCAGAAGAACATTTTGACTTCTGAGCTAGCGTATCTGCTACTTCTCTTCTGTTGGAGCTTGTGTGTGACGTTAATACAGAAAGATCTATGACTGATACCTTTGACTTCATCCATTTATCTATTATCTTCCGCTTTATCCTGCTAGGCGGGGTCATGGGGGGGTGGGGGGGTGGCTGGAGCCAGTCCAATCATTATCGTGTGAAGGGGGGGGTAGACCATGGACAGTTCACCTGTCCATCACATGGCCAACATTCACTCACTCACACACTCACACCTACGGGCAATTTAGAGTGAGTGATCAACCTAACATGCATGTGTTTGGACTGTGGGAGGAAACCCACTCAAACACGGGGAGAACATACACACTCCACACAGAACAGCCCGGACCGGAAATCAAACCCAGATTGTCTTGCTGTGAGGTGACAGTACTAACCACTACACCACCGTGCTGCCCACCTTTGACTTCAACATTAGTATCTCAGGCTTTACAAGTTGATATGCAGCAACACATACACACTCACACACCATGTTTCAGCTTGTTTTTCTCCTGACTCAGTAGTTTCCTCCTGTCAGTTCTGTGGGTTCAGTGGAGATCCTGCCGGTGATGATGTGATGTTGGCTGGTTGGTTGTATTTTAATGGACCTGTATTGTTAATGAAGTCTTTGCAGGGAGTGTTACAGGCTTTGTGTTCTTATGCTGCTCTTGTTGAGACTACCAAGTTGCTCATATCTAATTCAGCACATCTGTTACTCAGCCTGCATCTCAACACAAAGCACCAGCATAGTTCAAACAGCGAACGCTGTGAAGTCTTTGTGAGAAGAAGTGGTGAAAAATAGATGAAGATTAACAGACGACAATAAAACCTCTAAGAAGGCTGGGGGGGCTGTGATGCTGCATTATTCAGGCTTTGAGTTTCAGAGATCTTCCAGTTCAGACAGTTTAGGAACTGGTAGTGATATCCGACAGTTTAGAATTGACTAAATGTAATCATATCGTTGGGTAAAGCTTTTTTAACTAGAGCTAGACTTAGTTTTGTATTGTTTGTTCTTATTTTGCACATTGATTTTTTTTAAGTTCAGTTTGTTTTGATTGTGATTTCTCGATTTGAATGAGTTTTTATTCAGTTTAAATTTTGTATTAAATTAGTTGTTTTGATTCTATGGAGCTCTTGATTATATACTACACAGATCAGTTTGTCTCAGAAAAGTACAGGTTTGCACAGTAACATTTCTGTGCCGCTGAGATGTGATCAACACAGTGATAGACATGCCTGATTCCCATTACAGCAAATAAGAGACTCTTAGCAAAGACAGAGGCGCATAAAGACAAAACACAGGCTTAAATTTAGAGTGCATTAATGCAGATATATGAAAAATGCATATTTTTTGTCAGTACTTCACTGAAATTCTTCACCCATATAGGCTGAGCACGTTTTCTTCACTTCAACTAGAAGTTTGATATGATTATGTCCCCCCGTTATGTGTCTTCACTCCGTCCTCTGTTTTAATTGCTTTTATTACTTTGAAGTTATTGTTTTGTTTTGTTAGAGAAAAACAAATGAATAAAGCACCTATCACTGAACTGTGCAGGTGGGGTTACGCTGATGCGGGACCCTTGTAACAAGCAGAGCATCCCCACTGGGGTTGTGTGTGTGTGTCACAGTTAAATAAGTCCCGCTGGGTACATGTGGCTGAGCATTGGTTCTCTCCCGGTCTTGCTGATGTGACAGTGTTGTGGTAATGAACTGTATATACTGCTGACTGGGGAAAACGCAGCCCCATCAGCTGTTCAAGTGCAAATAACAGTGCTTTACAGAGATTTCATGGAAATGTATTATAATGTAGAGACAGTTAATGGCATTTGCTTCATGTCCACACGAGATGTAAAGAGCAGATTTACACACAAGATTAATGTGTGTGGGTGTGTGGTGTCTGGTTCAGCTCTGCTGGGGTAAAACGATACAATTGGGTTGCAGGCTCATTAGGAACTGACTGTGTGTGTAGAAATGGTGTAGCATTTACACGTTTTCTCCCACACGCACGCACACACACGCGCCCACAAAGAGCGAGATTGATTTCCAGACTTTTTGCTCTGTACTAGACATGAATCCCCCTCCCAGCACCATCAGAAGGGCAGAGATGAAGCCCCCAGGAGAAACATTAGACTGCATGCATATGAACTGAATACATTACAGGGACAAATATGGCCTGCGCTATAACAGGACTATCTATAATAGGCTGTGTAATGCTGAATCCATGACAGTCTAAGTCATACACACACACACCAATGCCTTGTTTGTCCTTGTGCTGTGTTTACACGTAGTTGTGTGCAGAACTTTAGGCACCCCTGATCAGATTACATGTTGACTTTGAAACTGGGCACGTTTTCATGCATTTACTTTTTTTAATGGTATCTTTTTCTTCAATTTTTTTCTGATTTTAACCTATAAGTAGAAAAAAAATGCACGTGTGACTTTAAGGCAGACTTTAAGGCACATTTCTATTCCATGTTTATTCTTTTTTTCTCTAATGCAAAAAAAATTAGCAGCAGAATGTAATTTGTATGTGAATTTAGTTACACAATCAGTAAAACAAGTTATTTTAGGGGGGGGTTTAAACGTTGACACACAACTATACATGCATCATTCACAGTATTAACATTATTAATTAATTAACATCATATTGCTGTGTGTATAGTGACAGAAGCGGTAACCTCCAGGGGCAGATTTGGTGATTCTGGGGCTCTAGGCAATAGACCAGAATGGGGGGGGGGCTCTTAGAGATGAATACTTACATTTACCAGTCTGGCTCTGGACTCTAGAGTGGTGCAACTGTCTACGCTGGAATTAAAATTGCTGGAAATATTTGTTTCTGTTAAATATCATGTTGCCTGGTTTGTATTTTATTAATTTGTATTGATATCAAATATCTAGTATTTCAACAGCGAGATTGATTACACCCTCCATCCTCCACACCAGTAAGTACTACAGTGG
This sequence comes from Megaleporinus macrocephalus, assembly GCA_021613375.1. Taxonomy (NCBI): domain Eukaryota; kingdom Metazoa; phylum Chordata; class Actinopteri; order Characiformes; family Anostomidae; genus Megaleporinus; species Megaleporinus macrocephalus. The sequence goes on along the minus strand of CM038723.1, from coordinate 20,738,821 downwards.
GAGATACTGAATTTAACTTTCCCATGTTGGGAAAAATAATAAATAAATATAAAATCTCCAAATAGATATGTGTGTGTATATGAACACACAGACACACACTTCTTTTTATATATATATATATATATATATATAATTTTTTGTGCCTGTTTATCAGGAGCACTTTGTAGCTCCACTGTTACAGACTCTCTTTGGCCCTGTAGATACAATAATGGTGAAAAATAATTAAACTGTGGCATGTAGGTGCTGCTGCTTGCCTAGTGCTAAGACCACCCTGGGTGACCACAACAATTCGATTTGATTATATTTTTTAGAAACGTATGCAGTGTGTCACATGATTCCATATTTCACCTTATTATTTTAATTTGATTCAGAATATTTTTTTAAAAACACACATGTACACGATTATTCAGAGCGTTTCATCACCAGTAACAGTCCACTGATCTGCAATGATGCATCAGCCAAACATCAGAAGATCCGGTGTCTCTGATTTAACTCATAACGATTGATGAATGTGTGTCACTTTCTATGTCTATGGCATCATCATCCACATGTTTCCGCACGTACGCTCTGATACTGAAGAGGTGGTGTAATCTTGCTTACGGTTCGTCTAAAGGAGCCTCGCTTGTGTGCAGTAGTAGAACTCAGCTCAGATACGAAAACAATGGGGGACCTGGCGCTCTGGCTAGCCCTCGGCTCCCATGGCTAGCTGGCTGGGCTACACTGTTTACTGTTAGGCTCACACTGTTTACCTCTGCATGCAGCACTGAATAACTGAATACTGACCAGAACAACTGAACACAGGTCTCAGGTGTGCTCTGACGCCACAGTATCACTTCATATCGGCAAATTTTCATTGTTGGCCAGAAGAATCAGTGTAGCATCATGTTATAACGATACTTGTGATTTACACCACAGTACCCGGTGATGCCGCGGTCACCTGTGGTCAGGCGTGCAACTCAGCACAGTTGGCCTTGCTGTGTTTGGGTGAGCAGGGGGTCCTTCTCTACTCCCCAGTGGTGCTGTGCAGCAGAGGCGTCAGTGCTCAGGCACTGGCAGTTTACTGTTTGTTAGTGACTCAGAGGAGGCATGTGCTGGCCTTCACCCTCTCAGTGCTTATAGATAACTGTGGAGGAAAAAAAACAAAAACATGGAGACAAACGACCAAAACCTTTTACCAATAGCATCCAATAGCATCACTCTCACGCATTTACTCACTAACTTACAGTCAAGCAGCAGTCAAATTGAGACACACACACACACACACACACACACACACACACACACACACACACACACACACACACGTATAATTAGAATCAGATGTCCTCTTTAAAGCACAAGTTGCCTCCCTCTGTCCCAAATACCTCAGTGTCTTCAGGGACTCGGTCATGGGAACGTCAACACACTGCTCTAATTGAGGAGTCACTCTCTCTCTTTCTCTCTCTCTCTCTCTCTCTCTCTCCCTCAAACACACACACACACACACCCACACACACACCCCCTGAGCGTGCTTCAGAAACCACATGACTATTAATCTTAGCCATGACTCTTCTAGTTAAGTGAAAACTTAAAGCAGTACTGTTATCTGTTTCTCAGTAAACTGAAAAGTATGTGAATGTATGTGAATGTTTTCCTCTGAATCTCTCGTATTTGTAAATGAAAGTTTTGCTGGTAGTCTGGAATCGCTGTCGTCTCGGTGTTAAATGGCAGTTCCCCTGATTTTTCAACAATACGGCATAATAATATTAAGATGTGAGCAGCCGTTCATCAGGGTTTGATGTGAAACGCTCTGTTCTCCAGACGTCAGAATCGTTCACAGTGGTGCTGCTGGGAATTATAACGCCTCACATCACAGGACACTATTACAGGAAATGTTTTTTTATTACTTTTGATGCCTACCATGTGGTTTTTCAGTAGTTTTGTGATGGTTTTGCCCTAAAACATGTTTTTCAAGTCCAGTATGGGTGGAAGGATACAAGCAGCAAATTAGTACCCAAGTGGATTTACTACTGATTTGCTGTTGTGGATGTTAGATACTGTTGCCGTCCAAAGACAAACAAGTATCTCCAAAACGGCAGCTTTACAGGAGAGGACCAAAACTCTTTACTGTCTTTACTGCCAGTTTAAGCCATATCCATATTTTTTTTAAAGCTGTATTAAAGCATATCTATTGGTCCATGAAATGACCATGAATGAAATTTTGGTGTAAACGGCAGCTGCTGTGTTCCAGTGCTGCAGAATCATAGAAATAGCCAAAAATAGAGATACATGTTTTTCTTTGGACAGCCATGATATATAATTTCAGAAACATGTTGGTTCACTGCTGGTTTTGGTTAGTAAATAAAACAAGTGTATTTGCATCATAAACAAATAAAACTAGAGATGGAAGGATTGATCAGCTATGTATCGGTATCGACCAATGTTTAATCAAAATATGTGATCGACCGATATTTCTCCAGTTTAGCCGATCCTGAGAGCTGATCGATGGCGTTTAACAAATGAGCCTAATGTCTGTTTCTAGCTAGCGTTTCATCCAGGAGGAGGAGCCCTCCGTAAAACCCCCTCTAGCCAGCTCCCTGCAATTCCTATCTGAACCGCTAGGTGGAAACACATATCGTTTCATTTTCGTCAGACTGACTAAAGCAGCGGCCTCACAAGAACAGTTTATGCGCTGATCATGCGCTGATAGAAAACATCGTCCGTCTGGCAGTGTTTACCGTATGTGACAGACTCATCCTGGACGTTCTGTAACATCTGTAACATTGTGTCTCTCGTGGGGGAACCAAGACAAAGACATTTAACACTGCTAATCTGGTACGGCACTAAGAGTACACCACGCGGCTGAATACAGTGACTATCAGCAGAGCTAGCACACGCAGCTACCACAAAACAAACAACCCAGAACACCATGCAGACCAGATCTGACCGGTACGAACAGAACAGTAGCAGCAGCAGCCAGAGAGCTAAAGCAATCACAGCCCGAGTGATTGAGTTTACAGCGCTGGATAATCACGCTTCAACCATGTTTCAGGACTTGCTTGCGCTAATAAATGCATATAGCCCTTCCGTGGCATAAAGCCCCACCCTCTGTCGGTATCGGGCTGAAAGGTGATTGGTAATCACAACCGGCCTCAATAACGCTGATCGGTCCATCTCTTAATAAAACTTCTGGTTTCTATCACTACACGTTTTAAAAAAGTTTCTCCACAGTGCACCATTTTACAACACACCACTCTGAGTTACTCAGTTTAAATCTTAATTACAGACTCAGGTGATCTTAAAATCTCACTGGAGTTAAAAACATATTAATGATATTATGAATTAAATTATGAATAAAAAAATAATGATATTAGCAATAGAATCATTATAATAATCTCTCTCTCTCTCCCTCTTCCTCCCTCTCTCTCTCTCTCTCTCTCTCTCCAGTTGGTTGCGGTGTATGAGGAGCAGGAGCCACATGCTGGAGGCGATGGGACCAGTGCGAGCTCTACAGGTACTCAGTCTCCTGACCTCTTCTCTGCGGACGTGTCCTCCTCCACTCCTCTCTCCGCCTTCCAGCCTTTCCACACCTACCAGCCCAACAGCGAGATAGAGGTCACGCCCTCCGCCCTCCGCACCAGTAAGTCCTACAGTGAGAGATCCTGAATTGAACATGTTGGGAAAATATAATGACCAGATCAGGACGCTGTGTAAAAGGTAAATAAACGTAAATGAAAGCAGTGAAGTGGAAAACTGCTCTGTGTTCAGATGAATCAAAATTTTTTATTCTTTTTGGGAACCCCGGACCCCGTGTCCTGCAGACTCCAGAGGAGAGAGACCATCAGCTTATCAGCATCTCTAATGGTGTGGGGTTGCATTAGTGTCTATGGCGTGGGCAGCTTGCACATCTGGAAGAGCTCCATCAGGGCTGAACAGTATATACAGGTTTTAGAACAACATCTGCTCCCATCCAGACAGCGTCTCTCTCTCTCTCAGGGAAAGCCCTGCGTATTTCAGCAAGACAAAACCACACACTGCATCCATCACAACAGCATGACTTTGCAGAAGAAGAGTTCACAGTCCAGACCTTTCACCAGTAGAAACATTATGGAACAAAACATCCAGCAAAAAAGAGACCCAGCTAGAGTCCAGTCCTGCATCAGACAAGAATGGGGCAACATTCCTCTCCCAGTACTCCAGCAGTTGGTCTCCTCACTTCCCAGATGTTTAGACTGCTGTTAAAAGAAGAGGGGATGCTACACTATGGTAGATTACGTCCTGTCCCAACTTTTAAAGGATGCATTGCTGCCATCATGAAACTAATTAACTAGTTTAGAACTTGATGAGCTGAAGTGTCTCAGTTTCAACATCTAACATTTCGTCGCTGTCATTTGAAAAACCAGAATCTCCAAAATTGCAACTTTACAGGAGAAACCAAAAACCAACTTTACTTTTAATGTATGTCAATGGAACCAGAATTTTTTCCAAGCTGTTTTGGAGCTCTTCTATTTGTTCAATCATCATGAAATTGTCACGCAGTGTAAATGATATTGGCTTGTTCAAATGATGTAGAAAACTTGAAATTGACAAAAATGAAGATACATAATTTTCATTGGACAGCAACGATATGTTCTACTGTGAAAGAAAAATCGTTGCATTCAGTTTTATTTACATGTATTTACATTTTATAGAGCATTGAACATTTTTGGAATTGGGTTGTCTTATTTTAAAAATACTGGCTTTATGTTCTTCGTAAAGCTGATGATGAACAGGCCAGTAGAAGTAGAAATTTGCTGGGAAAAGACTGGAAGTTTCTCTGGAAAGCATTTCATATCAACCCACTTTAAATGACTTTGTTTACACTTTAATAATTTATTTGTCTAATGTGTGTGTGTGTATATATATATATATATATGTATATATAAATTGTTGGAATGTCCCTCTGAAGTCATGGCCTTTAGTGTAGTGTTTACGTAAGCTCAGGCAAAGCTGTAGTCTATCTAAACCAGCCTCATACTGTCAACAGCAGCTTTTAGAACGTCTGTTTAATGTCTCAGACTCTCAGTTATACTGATTAGAATCTTGTGAGTGAGAAAGTGAAGATAAAGCCTAACTTTCTAAACTATCTTGCACTAAAACCTCTTGCGTAATGCGTTTATTAGTAAATGAATATGTTTTGTATAATTGGTTTTCTTAATTTCACTGCTGCATTTCCTTCTGTTGATGTGTTTCTCTCTCTCTCTCTCTCTCTCTCTCTCTCTCTCTCTCTCTCTCTCTCTCTCTCTCTCTCTCTCTCTCTCTCCCCCCCTCTCTCTCTCCCCTCAGACATGCCGTTGCATGTAAGGCGCAGTAGTGATCCTGCATTGTTGAGCTTGGCGGCGATATCATTCTCTGAGCCACGCTCTCAGCCTGAAGAACCTTCCAGAAAGAACCCCACACGCTGGTCCACCACAGCAGGCTTCCTCAAACCCCGCTACTCCACTGGGACCAGCAGTCTGGAGAGGAAGGTACAGCGCGAGCTTAGGTTGTCGTTAATATTGCTGAGGGTCCATTTATTCAGTAAAGCTAGAGCAGAGCAGGGCAGCTCTGCTGGGCCCTGAGAAAGAATGTCCACTGGGCCTCTTGAAAAAGCAAGAAAGGTCTCCAGTGGATTCCAGATGAAGCAGCTTTATTTAAGTATCCCAGCCCTTGTCCATGAACTACCCCCTCAATGAACTTCTACCACCTTTCCCCTCTATATGACTCTCTGGTGGTATATCAGAGCTACAGCAGTTCTCTTTCCCACAAATAACAGCCAGTGTCCCACCACATGGGCCTAATGTATTATATTGATGAGCACGGGCTGTATTGAGCAGCATCCTTATTCTGAGGTCATTTCCCGAGCTCCAGATAAGATTAAAGTATTACTATAAAATACTAGGCTCAGTTCACGGTGGCTCCAGTTTTATCCTCCAGGCGTGTTTTAGGGTCCAAATTCTTTTTCTTTAGTTTGGGATTGGAGCTACAAGATTGCCAGGGCTAACAAACACAAGCCAATAGTCACTAAACCACATCCAGCTCTTCATTGAAGCCATGCACACTTGGTTTAGGACACTTGGTTTAGGACACTTGGTTTAGGACACTTGGTTTAGGACACTTGGTTTAGGACACCTAGTTTAGAATGTTTCTTGCTGTGATGTTCGCCGTGTGGCTGAATGAAGCCTACAATCGTTGTTGAACAGGTGTTGTGCCAGATTCTGACTCCTCTTCACACGCAGGCATGTGGATGCTACAGATTTCATTTGCGACTTCTGTTTAGTGAAGCTTTGTTCCATTCTGTAGTTCACAAGAAGTCATACTGCACACCAAATAACAGTGACAAGTCTGTGCAACCTGGATCAGAATATGGATCCAGTTTCTGCAGGGTTGGAGAAGAATGAAACATGCATTTCCAGGAGAGAGTTTGGTGACTATTGACTTTGTAGTGTGTAGCGCCACATTTACTATGCCTTCTAGCTCCAGTGCTAAACCAAAAGACCAAAAAATTTTGGATAACTAACATGGCACTTACCAGTCAGGGTCGATGCAAGCTTGACTAAATATTCCAGCAGTGAACTCCAAAGTGCTGCTATGATGATACTTTTATGATGATTATCTGTTAAATGTGTTTCTATAATATTTCTAAAACTGAAAAGCAGTCTCGTGGCATGTACCTGTGTACATATCTGTATATGGTATATAATGTTACAACACTGCACTAATGACAGACTGAATCTGGAGGAAAATAAAGTGAAAGCTTGCAAGATTCAGGTGCGTCTATAGGACAGATGAGGGGAATAGTGCTTCGTCAGCACTGGTGGAGTGTGGGAGACGTGTACTCTCTGGTAAACGTGGTCAGGTGTGTATCTGCGAAGCTTCAGCCCTTTTATTACCGTCGTATATGAACCGGCCGCGAGGTTCTCCCTTTCCATGAGTTCTGGACTTGGAAGAGCACAGCTGTCACAAACTCCCTCTGACCCTCTCTATCACGTACATCACGTCCTAGATGCTATCTGATTTACTGTGTGTGTGTGTGTGTGTGTGTGTGTGTGTGTGTGTGTGTGTGTGTGTGTGTGTGTGTGTGTGTGTGTGTGTAGGAGATAAAGTTGATTTATGTATGCAGCTATGCCATCATCATCGTCATCTGACGCAGTTCTAGCAGACTAATGATTACTGCAACATAGTCATAAAATCTGCAACCACTGATTTATGAACCTGTACTTCTCCCTCAGCCCCTCTCCCTCTGTCTCTCTCCCTCAAGCTGTCTTTCTCAATCCCTCCTTCTCTTTCTATGTTTTTACCTCTCTCAACATCTCACTCCATGCCTCTCTCTTTCTCTGACTCAATGTCATCTCTTAAAGCCTCTCTCAACATCTCTCTCTCTCTCTCTCTCTCTCTTTTGCTCTCTCTTTCTCTGACTCAATGTTATCTCTTAAAGCCTCTCTCAACATCTCTCTCTCTTTCTCTCCCTCTTTTGCTCTCTCTTTCTCTGACTCAATGTTATCTCTTAAAGCCTCTCTCAACATCTCTCTCTCTTTCTCTCCCTCTTTTGCTCTCTCTTTCTCTGACTCAATGTTGTCTCTTAAAGCCTCTCTCAACATCTCTCTCTCTCTTTCTCTCCCTCTTTTGCTCTCTCTTTCTCTGACTCAATGTTATCTCTTAAAGCCTCTCTCAACATCTCTCTCTCTCTCTCTCTCTCTCTCTCTCCCTCTTTTGCTCTCTCTTTCTCTGACTCAATGTTATCTCTTAAAGCCTCTCTCAACATCTCTCTCTCTCTTTCTCTCCCTCTTTTGCTCTCTCTTTCTCTGACTCAATGTTATCTCTTAAAGCCTCTCTCAACATCTCTCTCTCTCTTTCTCTCTTTTGCTCTCTCTTTCTCTGACTCAATGTTATCTCTTAAAGCCTCTCTCAACATCTCTCTCTCTCTTTCTCTCCCTCTTTTGCTCTCTCTTTCTCTGACTCAATGTTATCTCTTAAAGCCTCTCTCAACATCTCTCTCTCTCTCTCTCTCTCTCCCTCTTTTGCTCTCTCTTTCTCTGACTCAATGTTATCTCTTAAAGCCTCTCTCAACATCTCTCTCTCTCTTTCTCTCCCTCTTTTGCTCTCTCTTTCTCTGACTCAATGTTATCTCTTAAAGCCTCTCTCAACATCTCTCTCTCTCTCCCTCTTTTGCTCTCTCTTTCTCTGACTCAATGTTATCTCTTAAAGCCTCTCTCAACATCTCTCTATCTCTCTCTCTCTCTCTTTCTCTCTTTTGCTCTCTCTTTCTCTGACTCAATGTTATCTCTTAAAGCCTCTCTCAACATCTCTCTCTCTCTCTCTCTCTCTTTCTCTCTTTTGCTCTCTCTTTCTCTGACTCAATGTTATCTCTTAAAGCCTCTCTCAACATCTCTCTCTCTCTCTCTCTTTCTCTCTTTTGCTCTCTATTTCTCTGACTCAATGTTATCTCTTAAAGCCTCTCTCAACATCTCTCTCTCTCTCTCTCTCTCTCTCTCTCTTTTGCTCTCTCTTTCTCTGACTCAATGTTATCTCTTAAAGCCTCTCTCAACATCTCTCTCTCTCTTTCTCTCCCTCTTTTGCTCTCTCTTTCTCTGACTCAATGTTATCTCTTAAAGCCTCTCTCAACATCTCTCTCTCTCTCTCTCTCTCCCTCTTTTGCTCTCTCTTTCTCTGACTCAATGTTATCTCTTAAAGCCTCTCTCAACATCTCTCTCTCTCTCTCTCCCTCTTTTGCTCTCTCTTTCTCTGACTCAATGTTATCTCTTAAAGCCTCTCTCAACATCTCTCTCTCTCTCTCTCTCCCTCTTTTGCTCTCTCTTTCTCTGACTCAATGTTATCTCTTAAAGCCTCTCTCAACATCTCTCTCTCTCTCCCTCTTTTGCTCTCTCTTTCTCTGACTCAATGTTATCTCTTAAAGCCTCTCTCAACATCTCTCTCTCTCTCTCTCTCTCTCTTTTGCTCTCTCTTTCTCTGACTCAATGTTATCTCTTAAAGCCTCTCTCAACATCTCTCTCTCTCTCTCTCTCTCTTTTGCTCTCTCTTTCTCTGACTCAATGTTATCTCTTAAAGCCTCTCTCAACATCTCTCTCTCTCTCTCTCTCTCTTGCTCTCTCTTTCTCTGACTCAATGTTATCTCTTAAAGCCTCTCTCAACATCTCTCTCTCTTTCTCTCCCTCTTTTGCTCTCTCTTTCTCTGACTCAATGTTATCTCTTAAAGCCTCTCTCAACATCTCTCTCTCTTTCTCTCCCTCTTTTGCTCTCTCTTTCTCTGACTCAATGTTGTCTCTTAAAGCCTCTCTCAACATCTCTCTCTCTCTCTCTCTCTCTCTCTCCCTCTTTTGCTCTCTCTTTCTCTGACTCAACGTTATCTCTTAAAGCCTCTCTCAACATCTCTCTCTCTCTTTCTCTCCCTCTTTTGCTCTCTCTTTCTCTGACTCAATGTTATCTCTTAAAGCCTGTCTCAACATCTCTCTCTCTCTCTCTCTCTCTCTCTCCCTCTTTTGCTCTCTCTTTCTCTGACTCAATGTTATCTCTTAAAGCCTCTCTCAACATCTCTCTCTCTCTCTCCCTCTTTTGCTCTCTCTTTCTCTGACTCAATGTTATCTCTTAAAGCCTCTCTCAACATATCTCTCTCTCTCTCCCTCTTTTGCTCTCTTTTTCTCTGACTCAATGTTATCTCTTAAAGCCTCTCTCAACATATCTCTCTCTCTCTCCCTCTTTTGCTCTCTCTTTCTCTGACTCAATGTTATCTCTTAAAGCCTTTCTCAACATCTCTCTCTCTCTCTCTCCCTCTTTTGCTCTCTCTTTCTCTGACTCAATGTCATCTCTTAAAGCCTCTCTCAACATCTCTCTCTCTCTCTCTCCCTCTTTTGCTCTCTATTTCTCTGACTCAATGTTATCTCTTAAAGCCTTTCTCAACATCTCTCTCTCTCTCTCTCTCTCTCCCTCTTTTGTTCTCTCTTTCTCTGACTCAATGTTATCTCTTAAAGCCTCTCTCAACATCTCTCTCTCTCTCTCTCTCCCTCTTTTGCTCTCTCTTTCTCTGACTCAATGTTATCTCTTAAAGCCTCTCTCAACATCTCTCTCTCTCTCTCCCTCTCTCCCTCTTTTGCTCTCTCTTTCTCTGACTCAATGTTATCTCTTAAAGCCTCTCTCAACATCTCTCTCTCTCTCTCTCTCTCTCTCTCCCTCTTTTGCTCTCTCTTTCTCTGACTCAATGTTATCTCTTAAAGCCTCTCTTAACATCTCTCTCTCTCTCTCTCTCTCTCCCTCTTTTGCTCTCTCTTTCTCTGACTCAATGTTATCTCTTAAATCCTCTTTCAACATCTCTCTCTCTCTCTCCCTCTTTTGCTCTCTCTTTCTCTGACTCAATGTTATCTCTTAAAGCCTCTCTCAACATCTCTCTCTCTCTTTCTCTCCCTCTTTTGCTCTCTCTTTCTCTGATTCAATGTTATCTCTTAAAGCCTCTCTCAACATCTCTCTCTCTCTTTCTCTCCCTCTTTTGCTCTCTCTTTCTCTGACTCAATGTCATCTCTTAAAGCCTCTCTCAACATCTCTCTCTCTCTCTCTCTCTCCCTCTTTTGCTCTCTCTTTCTCTGACTCAATGTCATCTCTTAAAGCCTCTCTCAACATCTCTCTCTCTCTCTCTCTCTCTCTCTCTCTCTCTCTTTCTTTCTCTCCCTCTTTTGCTCTCTTTCTCTGACTCAATGTTATCTCTTAAAGCCTCTCTCAACATCTCTCTCTCTCTCTCTCTCTCTCCCTCTTTTGCTCTCTCTTTCTCTGACTCAATGTCATCTCTTAAAGCCTCTCTCAACATCTCTCTCTCTCTCTCTCTCCCTCTTTTGCTCTCTATTTCTCTGACTCAATGTTATCTCTTAAAGCCTTTCTCAACATCTCTCTCTCCCTCTTTTGCTCTCTATTTCTCTGACTCAATGTTATCTCTTAAAGCCTTTCTCAACATCTCTCTCTCCCTCTTTTGCTCTCTATTTCTCTGACTCAATGTTATCTCTTAAAGCCTTTCTCAACATCTCTCTCTCTCTCTCTCTCTCCCTCTTTTGCTCTCTCTTTCTCTGACTCAATGTCATCTCTTAAAGCCTCTCTCAACATCTCTCTCTCTCTCTCTCCCTCTTTTGCTCTCTCTTTCTCTGACTCAATGTTATCTCTTAAAGCCTCTCTCAACATCTCTCTCTCTCTCTCTCTCTCTCTCTCTTTTGCTCTCTCTTTCTCTGACTCAATGTTATCTCTTAAAGCCTCTCTCAACATCTCTCTCTCTCTCTCTCTCCCTCTTTTGCTCTCTCTTTCTCTGACTCAATGTTATCTCTTAAAGCCTCTCTCAACATCTCTCTCTCTCTTTCTCTCCCTCTTTTGCTCTCTCTTTCTCTGACTCAATGTTATCTCTTAAAGCCTCTCTCAACATCTCTCTCTCTCTCTCTCTCTCTTTCTCTCTTTTGCTCTCTCTTTCTCTGACTCAATGTTATCTCTTAAAGCCTCTCTCAACATCTCTCTCTCTCTTTCTCTCCCTCTTTTGCTCTCTCTTTCTCTGACTCAATGTTATCTCTTAAAGCCTCTCTCAACATCTCTCTCTCTCTTTCTGTCTCTCTCTCTCTCTCTCCCTCTTTTGCTCTCCCTTTCTCTGACTCAATGTTATCTCTTAAAGCCTCTCTCAACATCTCTCTCTTTCTCTCTCTCCCTCTTTTGCTCTCTCTTTCTCTGACTCAATGTTATCTCTTAAAGCCTCTCTCAACATCTCTCTCTCTCTCTCTCTCTCTCTCTCTCTCTCTCTCTCTCTCTCTCTCTCCCTCTTTTGCTCTCCCTTTCTCTGACTCAATGTTATCTCTTAAAGCCTCTCTCAACATCTCT
>CM038723.1:20711965-20721965 GCA_021613375.1 Megaleporinus macrocephalus | reverse complement strand
CCATCTAGAGGTTTAAACACAACACAAAGTGATTCACTGTCTGCCAGCAATCTGTGTATAGATACTGTGTTTTTGAGAATTGATAGAGTATCACTAAACATTATATCCCGATATTCAATATTTTCTTACACCCCTAGTGTTTGAGAAGGGTCTAATTATTGGCCAAGAAAACAAGCAAGCAGAAGCTGAAAAGACTGGAATTGGGTCCAACACATCATTAAAACTTGGGGGAATATTGATGAACAGTGAGTCTAGAGTTACAGTGATCTAAGATTTCAACACTTTTAGTTTAGTAGTAAAAGCAGAATGCAATGAGGTTTGGGACTAAACAGCTGTACGGCCATAAGAAAGCCACTCATCAGTGAGACTAATCAGAACAGACCTTAGTTTGTTGGAGAGCATAGATACTGGACTCTGGTTCAGTGGAAAAAGGTCATGTGGTCCAGGTGTGCCCTGTTCAAGGGTGATGGGCACGTCAGGGTAAGAAGAAAAGCATGTAAAATGATGCTCCCATGATGCATAGTGCCCACTGTACAAGCCTCGGCAACATGATGTGGCAATAAGATGAAGTCAGCCAGGTCATCCCATCAGTGCCTTTTCCTTCCCTTATTTCAGCCTGATTCCAAAACAAAAGGGCCTCCGGGAGGTTCGGGGAGCATGAGGAATCATTTTCACACATGAGTTCTCTTTCACAAAGTCTTTCTTTCCCCTCTCCAAACCAAATCAAATACTCCGTATTTTTCTTTTCTTGTATGTCTTAATATAAATGCATATGTGCCTCTTATCCAGCCCAATAAAAATTGATCAACAGACCTTGAAAACACTCGAGGGAAGTAAATCTCCGGGAATGCAGGCTTCCAGATGAAATTTCACTATTAAGAAAATGTGTTGAAATTGGGGTTGAGCCATCGTTTGGCCTGGGGAGAAAACAGGAGGAAACCCTAATCTTGATTAATGGCGAGATATTCTCAGTGAACACAAAGAGGGAAAAGAAACTTCTTTGCAGTTGAGAAATTAGGTGGAACTTTGACAGCAAATTCATGAGGTTGTGATAAAGGCAGTGATAAAATGATGTGCTGGTACAGTTTACAGAGCACTGCGTATGCAGCTGTAGTTAATAGAGAGGAGGCTTTTAAAACCCTGCTGAGCTTATTCAGTGTGCTTTTTCTGTTTGACTGGTATACGTGGTGAAAGGCAAAATCTTATGAGTAGGGCTGCACCTAACACTTATTTCTTATTCAATTAAATTAACGATTCTACTCTAATTTGGGTGTGTTAGGAATTAAAAGCATGAGGAAAACACATGGCCATTCTAGACTTAGTGTATTAAAGGGTACCTTAAACACACGTGATCTATGAATGGTCTAGGCTCTGACTCGACTTTTAAAGGCACAAATGACACGTAGCCTATACGCCTCACAGAGAAGAACTCTGACAGTTTGTGGTCTATATATGTTGCAGAGAGTCGTTTGAGAAGCAGCTACGTGTGTTTTAAAGCTCCAGTGGTATCGAGAACAGTCTCAGGTTCTACACTGGACGATTAAGAAACGGTTAGCAATGCGACTTTTCAAGTGACACTACTGAAAGAAACATGTTACACGTGTTAATAATCTTAAATAATCTACGTAAATAAGAAAAACAGGTAAACAGGTGCTGTTTCGCTGTTAACAAAGCACTACGGGATGTTTGAGCTTCAAGTGCTTGTGTGTAGCAGTTGTATTGCTGTGATCGTCTTCACTGTGCAGAGCTGACAGAGCACCACACTGTTGTGTTTCTGTGTGAAACACTCCCACAACATTAGATCAACGTGAGCGATTGTTTGTAGCTGCAGCTTGTGCTCTGGATAAATCCATGCTTTCAGTAGCCGCGGCCGCCTTTGCGATGCATCAACATACGTTATGCTAATCGGTTATGTCGGCGCGTCGCCCCAGCCCTACTTCTGAGTGATATGAGTGTCTTGCAAATGTGTAAAAGCACTGCTAACGTTCTACTAACCAGACTAGAGCATCTTCTGACTGGTTCTTCAGCTCATGTTGATTTCCGTTTAGCACCAGTTGAGCTGGATTAGTCTCGTCTCTTTTCTCTCGCAACACAGTCCTTAATGCCCACCTGCTAGAAAGTTTCCCAGACCCTCACACAACGCACAGAGATCTTAACATTAAAAAAGTACCCCGCTGAACCGTTGTGCCTTAGTCTGGCATGCAAAGGATCTACCAGCCTGGTCTTCTTGACTTTTAGGGTCCGACTCTGGTTCAGAGTGATAGAGCAGAACCGGCACCATGCCATTGTTAGAATAGCCACAGTGGTGTCGGGGTGCAGCTTGTAGCAGGACGTCACTCTGACGGTTAACCAGTGAGCTGGCCAATCAGAGCACACTGAGCTTATCTGGAGACGGGGCTTTGTTTCAGACAGGTGAAGGTGAATACTGATGTACAGTATGAGTAAAAATAGGCTATTTTGGGAAAACTGTTTTAGTAGATCCCAAAAATAAAAGCAGCATAATAAACTGAGCATAGTTGGACACCTTTAAAGTTTTACATTAAAAAGTAGATCATCGTAGTCTGTGTACTGACGCCCATGAATATGCACATCAAGTTCAATACTTGGTTTTGTTACTCCATTACTGAGATCTGAATAGTTGCTATCAACTCCTGACCGCCGACATTGCATAAACATACTGAATTCGGACAGTGGAGCTCCTTGGTAATCACTTGAATTCCTCCCGAGTAGAAGTAACCCGGCGTGAACAGAGCTCATGCTTTTAAAGGCCTGTCATATTTACCATTTGGGAAGTCATTTGGGAAAGTGTGTGTTGGTGTGTGGGTGGCTGAGTGGGTCGAACTGTATAAGATAAATGGCCTGTGTGTGTGTTTCTGTTGGGGGTGGGATGAACAAGCTGTGTGTGTGTGTGTGTGTGTGTGTGTGTGTGTGTGTGTGTGTGTGTGTGTGTGTGTGTGTGTGTGTGTGTGTGTGTGTGTATAGGAGAGCACAGGACAGTTGAATTCTGACAACTGTTTTATATTGACATATTTGGAGGCACACTGTTTTTACTGGGGGATCCAGTGTGTGTGTGTAATAAGACTTAAACATACTCCAGCCTGTGTTCATCACTAGCAGTTTGAGCTACTACAGTTCCTTTATAAATATCTGTTATAGAAATATGCACATACATACAATTTACACTCTCCTCTGAAACAGTTCATCTGGGCCTGTGTGCGTTTCTCTGTGTGTGTGTGTGTGTTAATGTGTGGGGGTATTTCTTTGTGCGTACGTGTTTCTTAGTGTGTATGTGGGGAGAGAGAGAAAGAGAGAGAGCGTGATTAAGCAATCTGTGTTGATTTAATTGGAGTTAATGGCTGTTTTGGACGTGTTGATGTATTGCTGCAGTGAGGAAGTCCAGTTGTTTAGTAGTTGCACAACACATCCTTTCACTCTCCAAGCCAAAATCAAAACAACGTGTGTATGTGTGAGAGAGAGAGAGAGAGAGAGAGAGAGAGAGAGAGAGAGAGAGAGAGAGAGAGAGGTGACCAGCGATCAGTAGAATACAATAGTGAGATATGAGGACCAGTAACTGTTAATAATAATTAATGTGGTTAAAAACTAAACAGACTGTAACATATTGTCCTAAGCAGAAAGTGAGTTAAGTGCGTGGCAGTGACAAAACCTAGACGTTCGCTTTACACTCAGTGATCCTGTTGAAAAAAACAACTCATTGTGTCTCAGGTGGCCTGCAAAAAAAAAAAAAACACAGTAGATACAAATATAATAATACTGATGATAATACAAATCCTGTATTTAGCCAAGTTAGCAATTTCATTGAGGTGCCACCATATAACCAGTGTTTTCTACTGTAGGCAGCTGGTGGCTGACCACACTGTTATTTGCGAGTGATTAACTCAAATTTGTGTGTCCAGATGTCACCTGCCTATCTGCGTGGGCTGTTGGGGTAACAACATAGGCAGCTGTAACGAAGTAGTTATGCACGGCTGCAGAAAAGATGGAAGCACATCATCTCGCCCTTCAAACAACCGCAGATCGCCCTCCTCTGTAGTGAGCATGATCAGGGATTTCCTGGCTCAAGCGTACACTTTCAGACTCTGCTTAAATCCCAGCACTAGACGTACCCACATTTTAAACCACCTCCAAATATGGTTCTCATGTGGTTTGTGCTGTCCAGACTGTCAAAACTCTGACTCTGCGTATGCCTAAAGTCAGATTTAGGCTGTCAGTCTGAACAAGGTTGTATAGGTGAGAGGTTTGTCTGTGTTTGACTTCTCCAGTCTGGATATCCTAAAGACTCTGCAATGCAGCCTGTCACTTCTGGATATGGCGTTATAGGCTTAGTGAAACAGTTCCTTACTGTCAGATATGACAATGAGTAGTGCCAGTCTAATATACCACTACCAGTCTAATATACTAATATACCACTACCAGTCTAATATACTAATATACCACTACCAGTCTAATATACTAATATACCACTACCAGTCTAATATACTAATATACCACTACCAGTCTAATATACTAATATACACTACCAGTCTAATATACTATTATACCACTACCAGTCTAATATACTAATATACCACTACCAGTCTAATATACTATTATACCACTACCAGTCTAATATACTAATATACCACTACCAGTCTAATATACTAATATACACTACCAGTCTAATATACTATTATACCACTACCAGTCTAATATACTAATATACCACTACCAGTCTAATATACTAATATACCACTACCAGTCTAATATACTATTATACCACTACCAGTCTAATATACTATTATACCACTACCAGTCTAATATACTAATATACCACTACCAGTCTAATATTCTAATATACCACTACCAGTCTAATATACTATTATACCACTACCAGTCTAATATACTAATATACCACTACCAGTCTAATATACTAATATACACTACCAGTCTAATATACTATTATACCACTACCAGTCTAATATACTAATATACCACTACCAGTCTAATATACTATTATACCACTACCAGTCTAATATACTATTATACCACTACCAGTCTAATATTCTAATATACCACTACCAGTCTAATATACTATTATACCACTACCAGTCTAATATACTAATATACCACTACCAGTCTAATATACTAATATACCACTACCAGTCTAATATACTATTATACCACTACCAGTCTAATATACTAATATACCACTACCAGTCTAATATACTAATATACCACTACCAGTCTAATATACTATTATACCACTACCAGTCTAACATACTAATATACCACTACCAGTCTAATATACTAATATACACTACCAGTCTAATATACTAATATACCACTACCAGTCTAATATACTATTATACCACTACCAGTCTAATATACTATTATACCACTACCAGTCTAATATACTATTATACCACTACCAGTCTAATATACTAATATACCACTACCAGTCTAATATACTATTATACCACTACCAGTCTAACATACAAATATACACTACCAGTCTAATATACTAATATACCACTACCAGTCTAATATACCACTACCAGTCTAATATACTAATATACACTACCAGTGTAATATACTATTATACCACTACCAGTCTAACATACTAATATACCACTACCAGTCTAATATACTAATATACACTACCAGTCTAATATACTATTATACCACTACCAGTCTAATATACTAATATACCACTACCAGTCTAATATACTAATATACCACTATACCACTACCAGTCTAATATACTAATATACCACTACCAGTCTAATATACTAATATACCACTACCAGTCTAATATACTATTATACCACTACCAGTCTAATATACTAATATACCACTACCAGTCTAATATACTATTATACCACTACCAGTCTAATATACTAATATACCACTACCAGTCTAATATACTAATATACCACTACCAGTCTAACATACTATTATACCACTACCAGTCTAACATACTAATATACCACTACCAGTCTAATATACTAATATACACTACCAGTCTAACATACTAATATACCACTACCAGTCTAATATACTATTATACCACTACCAGTCTAATATACTAATATACCACTACCAGTCTAATATACTAATATACCACTACCAGTCTAATATACTAATATACACTACCAGTCTAATATACTAATATACCACTACCAGTCTAATATACTAATATACCACTACCAGTCTAATATACTAATATACCACTACCAGTCTAATATACTAATATACACTACCAGTCTAATATACTAATATACCACTACCAGTCTAATATACTAATATACCACTACCAGTCTAATATACTAATATACACTACCAGTCTAATATACTAATATACCACTACCAGTCTAATATACTATTATACCACTACCAGTCTAATATACTAATATACCACTACCAGTCTAATATACTAATATACACTACCAGTCTAATATACTAATATACCACTACCAGTCTAATATACTAATATACACTACCAGTCTAATATACTATTATACCACTACCAGTCTACTATACTAATATACCACTACCAGTCTAATATACTATTATACCACTACCAGTCTAATATACTAATATACCACTACCAGTCTAATATACTATTATACCACTACCAGTCTAATATACTATTATACCACTACCAGTCTAATATACTAATATACCACTACCAGTCTAATATACTATTATACCACTACCAGTCTAATATACTATTATACCACTACCAGTCTAATATACTAATATACCACTACCAGTCTAATATACTAATATACCACTACCAGTCTAACATAATATTATACCATTACCAGTCTAATATACTAATATACCACTACCAGTCTAATATACTATTATACCACTACCAGTCTAACATACTAATATACCACTACCAGTCTAATATACTAATATACCATTACCAGTCTAATATACTAATATACACTACCAGTCTAACATACTAATATACCACTACCAGTCTAATATACTATTATACCACTACCAGTCTAATATACTAATATACACTACCAGTCTAATATACTAATATACCACTACCAGTCTAATATACTAATATACCACTACCAGTCTAATATACTATTATACCACTACCAGTCTAATATACTAATATACCACTACCAGTCTAATATACTAATATACACTACCAGTCTAATATACTAATATACCACTACCTGTCTAATATACTAATATACCACTACCAGTCTAATATACTAATATACACTACCAGTCTAATATACTAATATACCACTACCAGTCTAATATACTAATGTACACTATCAGTCTAATATACTAATATACACTACCAGTCTAATATACTAATATACCACTACCAGTGTAATATACTAATATACACTACCAGTCTAATATACTAATATACCACTACCTGTCTAATATACTAATATACCACTACCAGTCTAATATACTATTATACCACTACCAGTCTAATATACCACTACCAGTCTAATATACTAATATACACTACCAGTCTAATATACTAATATACCACTACCAGTCTAATATACTAATGTACACTATCAGTCTAATATACTAATATACACTACTAGTCAAACATTTTAGGGCTGTTCTAAGACGTTTGACTGGTAGTGTAAATTTTATAGTGATAGGGGGCGGAGCTTACCAGACTTTTTAGGGATTTTGTTGGTTTCTATGGTGTTTTTTTCATTGGAGCTGTATATTGTGTAATTATTGTAATTTAAAAGTAGTAGCGTTACTGATAGATGTTACACTGATACATCATTAAATCTGTGATGAGGATATAGCCGAGTCCTGACAGGTTGGGTTGGCTGTCGTATAATCATTTTTATGTAAAGCAAACACCTGATACAGTGATCTTTAGAAATGCTTCTCTAGCTACTGCTTGTCATAGCAACTTTGGTAACAGTGCTGATGCTGCGTTTGCGTAGTATCTGAAATCGGGAAATACGGATTGTCCCACTTACAAATTGCGCTGGACAGTTTGCTGACGGAGTCTTATTTACAGTTATTTACAAATGTGACATGAAAGAGAAAAAAATGCTAAACTTGAAGTCACTGTGGAATAAATGCACCTGCAGTGCTTCTAATAGGTCTGTTTGCTTTTCTACACGGCAGACAAAACAGCAGCCCTCAGTGCTTTTATTCTGTGTGGTGGGCGTATCTATGAACGAGCACCCGAACAGAGTGACGTTGTATTTACTAGTTACCATCTACTACAGAGGTGTTTAATAAGAACTCAGTAAGGTCCAGTTAGAGGAGATTTCCTCAGGCCAAGGTCCGGAGCGTCATCATTTCTAACTTGTGTTATGATTCAGTGGCGTATCCTGTATACGGAAGTAGCCTAGTATCAGCATCTTATACCATCAGCAACTGAAAAACCAACACATAACACATACCGTTCAGTATATTTCAACTATGTTTGTAGTTTTTAATGCTGAACTGAATGAATTATTGCTAAAACTTCAAATTTCAAATCACTGACACACCATGTGTGCATGCAATGCTGCACTGAGAGAAAGAAAAGCTGGATCATATCATTTTGCGAGGCGGGGGGCTGTATTTTCATTGTTAAAATAATTGGTTTAACCATATACTGTCTATGGTAATAACATTTCCAGCTTGTCAGAGACAATTTAACCTTTTTTATTCTATTATAATCTTTAGGGGTGCCTGGGCTCAATTTAGGGGTACCTAAATTCTTCTCTGCACAGATCTGATTGGCTGAGAGCGCCTTTGGTGATCTTGCAGTGCACAAGATTGGTCTGTGAGGTTACTGCGCCACAAAACCCGTATACCATACAGACAAGAAAAGTTTGGTCGCTTGAAACAAACTCTGTCAGAATTAAATCCTTCTCTGTAGTTTATCGGTTTGGGTCCGCATTGGACAGCGTCTGGACCGCGGCCTGTCTGTTAGTGACCTCTGATCTAGTATATACCACCTTCCAGTGAGCACGCAGATGCATAACCCTAACCGTAACTGTAACCCTAGGTATTTTAACTGTGTCTACCTGAATGTCTCGATAGCCTTCTGCAAACGGCGTCACTGTTCTATGAAAGCCCCCAGTTTTCTCTCTGGTTTGCTTTCCCCTCGTTTCCCCTCCCAGCTAGTGAGAAGGGCTGATGGAAGATAGAGTGCTGTCTGTGGAACTCACTAATATAGTTTGGATGCCACATTGAGAGATAAACAGACGACCCTTGCACGTGTATTGCACTTTTCATTTTCTTGCTATAGCAGAGTCTACCGGGGGAAAGACTTTCACAGCTCCTGGCAGACGGCTGTGCGTTTCCGTGGTAATCGCAGCTGTGAATTTTTAGGAACGTGTGAATGAAGGCTTCTTCATAGGAAGCCCAATCCACAGTATTTCTTTAAGAGACACCTGGTTCTTGAAATTATCCCCATTATGGATATATAATCTCCAACCAGTTCTTGTTCAGACCACAACTCTTTCAGACCTCGTTCACACTACTGTTGGGGGGGGAAGTGGGCGGAGCTCCTTGATACAGCTAACCTTTCAGGTGGCAAGAGGAGCTGCTATAAACACCTACTGCTCTTATATTGGTTGTTCTGAAACTTGACTGTAGAAACCTTTGCTGTGCTGTTTGCTGAGCTTCACCGTGACGTTATAGGGGGGCGGTCGCTTATTGAAGTAATTTTGGGGAAGCTCGAAACGCTCAGCCTCACCATTTTTGAGGTCTGTGTCAGATTTTATCAGTGATTTAAAATCTGTTTCTGAAACCGTGATTTGATCTTTAGTTTCAAGCGTTATGGTCCCAATGGTCGTACGCCTGAGAACATCTGGCCAGCGGTGCTGCAGAGAGATTCACTGAGAGAGTAAACTTTGCACCGCGGACCCCAATCAAAATAATGTATCTGAAAGAAGAGCGGTGACTTTCACACCAATATATAGGACCAATATATAGTCTAATGTTGTTAAATACATGTTTTAAAAACCGCATGTCTTCTGTGTTTGTACTGTAT
>CM038723.1:20659465-20706965 GCA_021613375.1 Megaleporinus macrocephalus | reverse complement strand
AGAAATTTAGTGTAGAGCACTGTTCACCAGAATCAATACCACACACACACACACTGCAAGAGAGGAGTGAGGTGCCATGGCAACAGAGAGTGGACAGGCTCCCGGCGCATTGTAATTTGGGGCACAGAGTCTTCTCCTATAACATTCTGAAAATTTAATGACGCGTGTGTCTTGCAGCCTCCTGCATCTCCGCGACCCCTGATTCTGTACTGAACATGCGCGCCGCTGTACCTGCGCGTACCTGCAGTGTGCGCTGAAATGCACCTCTCTGTCGGCCTGCGTGCAGTGGACGTGCAGGGTGGACGAGCTCTGATGCTTGTTCAGGTTGACCATGAGTCTCTTCAGTCTTTTCAAAAAGAGAAGAACAGTCCAGTTGCCTCTAGAGCTCTTTACAGAGGTGTGTAAAACCTGTGTGTGTGTGTGTGTGTGTGTGTGTGTGTGAGAGATCCCATGTGTCTGGAAAGTGTGTACAGTATGTATTAGCAGGTGTTTTCAGACTGTCTCGTGTTATATTGAGCTTTATGTAAATACAGGCTTCAGCACAGCTGCTGCTGCTGTTGTTGTTTTTATTTGTGTGACAATAAACAGCAGTGTGTCCATAGTAACAGTGTGTCATACAGTGTCTGATATGAGCTAGAGCAGGAGTATGTAATTAGAATTCAGTAAAATTTCCTCAGGCCAAGGTCCGGCCCTTCATTTGTAACTTGTGTTATGATTCAGTGGCATATTCTGAATACTGAAGTAGTCTAGTATCAGCATCTTATACCATCAGCTACTGAAACACATCACACATACTGATTTTGTTTCCTCATTTCAAGTAAAAATAAGGGCTACATAAAACAATAATAATAAAATGCTTTTACAAAAAGTGCATCTTAAAGGGTCTGAGGGGGTCATTGCTTCTCTAGATTTTGTCTTTGCCCCCCAATCATATTATTATTCTCACTTATTCCTATTTCCACTTTTGAGTGTTATAGTGTCAGCTAAAAAAAAGCTTTTTGCAAAACATCAGTGTTCTATCAGTGTAGTGCTAAATTAATTAAGGGTTTTATTAAAATTAATCACAATTAGATCTTTTTTAATATACATAAGCAAAGTGTACTCTTCAGTCATTAGGTTCTGAGTTTAAGTTTGAAGGCTCATGCAACATTTAGATTTCTTTACTTCAGATATCAATTTAAGCCAGTATTATTAGATCTCTAGCCCTGAATACATTTCTCACAACTCACGCGTTACGTTCTACTGCCCCACCAAGCAAGGCAGTCCAGCACCGGGGCTGTACAAGCCTCTTAAGACTCAGCGTTCATACTGATGTGCTGCTTGAGAGCGTCTTACTTTGTTTGTACTGAGTTTAAGGTGGGATGTAAAGCTTTAGACGTGTTGGGTTCCAGAAGTCACATCGCTAACTCTGCTTCCCATAATACTCTCCATTCAGCAGGGCTTCCAGTGTTGTGATTGTTTTGTTGTAAAACGGTTCTTGTTTAGTTTGGATGTCTTTTAAGAACTTGATGTGTCCTGAGTCAAGCGTGCGATGATTTAGACGTGCAGTTTACACAAAGCCGTAAGAGCTTCCGTGGCTTGTTAGCAACATAAACGAAGGAAGCAAACACGTCCAATCTGATCGACTGCGTATGTGACGCGGAGGAAACTGTTTACATGGGATTTTTGGCAAAACAGTTCATTTGAATTAGATCGGTTACTTACACGTGTGGCGGGAAGCGAAGTTTCTATTCTAATCGTAGGCTTAAGATTGTTACCAAGCTGAAAACATACAGCACCACACATGCAGTCAGCTCTGAACCTGTAGCTGTGCGTTCATCACTTATAGAACCTTCAATAAACGTAAAATACACAACACAACCAAAGCGAATCACAAAACGATAAGAAAACTTCACAGCTAGCTGGGTTCTTGGTTTGCAGTAACAGCACACACATTACAGAACGCTCAAAGTGTTACTGCCGTCTCAGATTGATCAGCTATTAAAACCAACATATGATTCCAGTTACATAAAGAAATGTTACACATCACACACAATCACTGTAGACCATTTTCAGCATTTCAAGTGGTCTCCGTCCGCTTTAGTCTTGGTTTTCTATGCATATATGAACACGTCAAATGAACTCAGACCCCTGTGGACAAACCCACAGTTTACCCGAACTCGGACCACCTCCCGAGGTGGTCTCAGAGCTGTTCGTTTGTGGTTCGTTATGTGGTCAGGTTGATGTTCACATTGAGAAAGTATTTTGCTTCATGGTTGTAGAAGCAGGCCCGTGCAGGCGCTCTGGGGTGGGAGGGTCCGGGGCTGGAAGAGGGGAAAAGGGTAACATGGATGTGAATTAAGTTGAATTTAATTTACTGGACGTTGTGAACATTTTTATTGAGAGAGACAGCGCAATCATTCTTCAGAGGAAACCAAACCCAGTGTTTTTCCACAGGCAGCCAAAAACACTACACTTACACTCTGCAGGGATTTGATTTCTAGTCTTCAGTCTGCAAAGCCCTGACCGTGTTTAAGCACTGTGTAGCGTTTAGTCTCAGTTTGAAAGGTCCAGATTATAGAAAACCATTTTGCGAAAGCTGTTTGTGAAAACAGTACATTCTGATCTGACTGGTTTTATGATGTCACCAAACACCAGCACATTCACATACACTGCCTACAGCAGTGAAGTCCCGCCTATTCATACTGAATACCCAATCAGAATCTCTGCAGGTGTTTGTCTGGGTGAGAGCACAGACATATGACAAGTAACCTTAGGGATGTAACAATACACTCTACTCACGATGCAGTGCGATTCACGATGCTGGCCTCACGATACGATTCTCAATTTTTTTCTTTTTTTACAAAATCATACTGAAAGTTTAATAGAGTTTCCCTTTATTTATCTATAACAAAACTACAAAATGCTGTACTTTGTGTAATCTTTACTTTACCAAAGTAAACTGAAGTGAATACAGGCTTATAAAAAGTGATGAGAAAATTAAATCATTATTAAGTTAAATAAATTATTAATTTTTATTAATTAATTGTAATAAATTATTATGTGAATTAAATGAAAATTTTAATCTAACTCTCCTGTCGGATCCTTCGATGTTTGTTGTCGTTTGAGAGGCTGGTTTAGTGAGCGGTCGGTCACGAAATTAGGTGCCATCAGCCAATAGCGTTCAGCACATGTCCCGCCCCCAAAAGTTTCTATTTTTTTCCTTGCGCTTTTTGCGCGCCCTAGTTTTAACTCTGATGTGATGATGTACATTCTATCTTTGTGTGTGTGTGTGTGTGTGTGTGTGTGTGTTTGTATATTAACTAGTTCTAGCAAAATTATTGCTGCCATTATGTTTTGGTTGAATCTTAAAAGAAGCGCATTATTAAATGTCACGCTTTTATTAAATTTGTCGATGATTTCCAGCACCACGGTTATGTGTGGAGAACCTCAGAAGGTCAGTGCTCCACCAGAGGGGGCGCCTAAGAGCCATAAATTTTGTAGAAATAAAGCCGACCCAGGAGCCCCGTCTCACAGATCTTAAAGAACCGCGCTAACAGTTATCATACACAGCAACAGAGACAGCACTGAGGGCAAACGGTGCAGAGACTCAAGCCCCCCCCACTGGGGTCGAACTTTGCACATGCTTGCAAGGAACTTTATGGCTTAAAGCCGTACATACAGCCTCTATCTTTCAAAATATCGTGAGTAAAAACAATAAAGCAAACTTGGCTGCCTGCAAGTGTGAGTGATCTCAGGAATAGACAGCAGTGCTGGCATATTAATGCAGGAAGCTGCAAGAGGCTGTAAGCTGCAGTGGTCTAACTCCGAGTAAAGGGTGATGCTGCACATCACAGTGCACCAGCAGTGAAATCACTAAAGCACGGCCTCACGTAGCTTCATGGCTTTATCAAACTGCTGCACACAACATAGTATACGGTTTAATCAAGTACACGATAATCAAATACAGTGTTGAAGAAATAATTTAGATTAAAATGACTAAGTTAATGAATGAATGTCATTATTATTCAATGCTTTTTAATAGCTTAGCTCTGTTTGAGGGTTTCCATGCAGCTTTGAACTTTGAGCTTTGGACTATAAGTTCTACAAGAACCCAGAAGATCACAGGCAATGTTTAGTTTTAGGATTTTTATTCATCCATTGCTTATTAACCTTGGTTAACTCCTGTAATAGTAGTGTACAGATTCTCACCAGTGGGTAAGACTGTGTATCGGCAAGAACCTGTTGATACAATACGTATCGTCATAAGGTGGTCACGAGTCAATACATTGCGATATATTGTGTTATTGAAAGTGATATTGTGATTTTTTAAAATCCTACTATTTAAACACATCACTGTATGAACAGGTTTGCCAATACTTACATTAGCCCTTGCGCCCTTGTGCTGCTTGTTAATGTTGAAGTGGAGCTGAAAATGGATTACAACACTGCCATCTAGTGGTCAGAGGTTTAAACACAACACACATTGATTCACTGTCTGCCAGGAATCTGTTTATCGATACTGTGTTTTTGAGAATCCATACAGTATCACTGAACATAATATCCTGATATTCGATATTTTTATATTTTCTTACACCCCTACTGGGTAGGGTGGCCATATCCAGCAAAAATCTCCAGCACAAAGTTTGCTTAAAAGCTGGCCGCCAGATCATTTTCTCCTGCAACTGCATTTTCAAACTTTAGTTTGGCTGGAGAACCGTGAACCTGCCTGGCGTCCAGCCATCCATCTGTGATGCACTGTTATCACCTAGTGTTTGACTTGAAGAACTCCTGTATTGTGGAAATCTCACATATGGATGGAAAGCATCTTATAAGATCCAAAAGTATGGCATTGCATTTATGAATTCATTTAGATATTTATTTCTTTGTTGGTTTGCATTCTCTGATTCACTTTTGCTGTAAATGAACGTGAGATTAATGCACAGTGAAAACAAAGAAGAACCCAAGAAACACAGCAGAGCAGCTTTGTAGAAGAGTAAAGATTCGTTACAGGACGAGTTACATTAATTATGATGCTGGAGGTGTACATGCCATATGGAGAGTAGAAGGTGTGGTTAACATGCTTTTGCCTCGTAGTGTAACTGGAGAAGGAGTTGTGGGTAATGTAGTCCGTTGTGGTTTCAGGAGGAGGCGCGAGAAGAGGAAGACAACGGACGGATAGATCCAGTGGGCCGAGCGGACACCTGTTTAGAGCACATGGGAGTGAGGTCACTAGAGTAAGTCTCTTGCTCGGTCACTCTCTCACTACCGCACTTGCGTACCGCGCTGGTCTGTGCTTAACCCCTATTACAAGCATCCGAGTCGCCGCATTGTGCTCACTGTGTGCTGTTTGTTTTTAATCTCCCTGTTCCTGGCCTCAGTTTGATCTGCAGGTAATGAATCACGCTGCCGCCGTTGTTATTGCTGCTGCTATCTTGTTCTCCTTCTTGTAGGATGCAGTTTGTAATGGATAACTACTTCAGACTCTACACTCTCTTCAGACTCTGTGCTTCTGTTCCAGAGTTTCCTAATGAGCAGATCATTCCACCAGTCTTTAACAATTATTCAAAGATTTGTTCTGAGGCTGCGGGTTCTATGGAGGGATAAAGATTTGTTGTATGCGTACTAGTGCCGTACTAAGAAATCCTCCATAAAGCTGCAGCTCTTCGTTATTTGTTGACTCCACTGGAAAGCGGCAGCTGTAGTTTAAACTGAGTGAGTGATTAGTGATGAGGGATGCTGTAGAAATGATGAAAAGCAAACCAATCAAGTTACATTAAAGTCAGCCTCAAATCAGAAACAATGTGCCTCTTTCTCTTCTTGTGCTGCATGTAGTAGAGTTTGTTTGATGTTAATGTTGTTTTTGTCGTTTGTGTGTTTGATTTTTCTCTTGCTGGTTCTTCTCTCTGTGTGTATTGGTAATTGGTGTTGAATTGCATGTACGTTTCTGGAGTTTTAGCTCTGTGTTTTGTGTGCGTGTGCTTCTCAGTGATATCGTGAAGCTGGTGGAGGTGTCTAATGATGGAGGTCCTCTGGGTATCCATGTCGTGCCTTTCAGCGGCCGTGATCGCAGGTAAGCACAGGTGTTTTCTTTGTGCGTTTTCAGGACAAAAAACGTCCAGACTTTGTAGAAAAGCGGGGGAACCAACAGTGTGAGGACCAACAAACTGCTAAACGTGTTGGAGTCACTGTTTCAGTATTTCCGATAATGTAATATAGAATATAGTATTGTTTGTCAGAAGCCAGATGGTTTGCTATAGATGATTGCATCACCATTGAAAGTCTTGTATAGAAAAAACTTATTATAAAATAAATATCAAATATAGTGTCAAATACTTAAACAGCAGAAATCAAATCTTTCTGATTAAAAAGCTTGTAATGGTAGAGGCAAGTAATTCACCAAAAATGGTTACAATTTATTTTTAATATTTATTTATATATTTTTATTGTTGCTGCTTAGCGTTGTTCCAAAAAGTCCATTGATTTACATTTTGCTGTTGTAGGACTTCAGGCTACACAGTATATGTTTTTGCTGAGTAATTATTATATGAAAATTATTTCAAAGTTTTGAATTAGTGTATTTTTTCCTTCTACTAATTATTATTATTATTATTATTATTAGTAGTAGTAGTAGTAGTAGTAGTAGTAGTAGTATTTGTAGTTGTAATAGTACATCTATTACATACAAGTGGTTAGATGTTTATGTACCCTTTCACTGAATTGGTTCGAACCGCAGTTCCACAGTAAAAAATAAATAAACGAATTAATTTTAGAATAATATAATTATTCAGATCTTATTTATAAGAATGGTGTTATGGTCTGTATAATTCAAGGTATTTATAAAGGTAGTAATAAGCTAAGAATCATCGTTTATATGGTACTTTCTGTTGAAAGGTGACTGTCCCAAAGTCTAACCCTTTAACTCTAAAATAACTAAAAGGTAATTTTCATTTCTTTTAATGAATAAAATAACCCATAAAAACAATGTTACAATGTTCTTTACCGAATTCAGAGTTGTAGTCCAGAGTTTTATTGTAGCAAAACCTCTGCATTTTACAGCAGAATAGGCTTTTCATTGTTTTGAATTGAGTGCATTACCAAGTCTGTAACATGAAGAGCTGCCACTGCTACTGTAAACTGTGTTCAGTATTATGATAGTGTGTGTGTGTGTGTGTGTGTGTGTGTGTGTGTGTGTACGTATACAACCATTCAAAGCGGTCGTTCTACTCAGGACTGTCTCATGTTTTTGTGAGATTTGGTCAAAAAAAGAGCTTGAATTTGATTAAGTGTTTGTTAGTGTTATGATTGTATTGTTACTGACAAAATAGAAGTTTCAGTCGTTTGATTTAATAAAGTAAAATTAACTAGAAGGTCAGTCAAAGCTGAAGGACTTTAGTCTACAAGCAAAGCCAGCTAGCTTTGAAATAGATTTCAGTAGAATGATGCATACGATATATTTACATGCACATGACATTAACTGAAAGTGAGTGTAAATAAGAGTGTGTGAGAGGGAGATACTGTGTGTGTGGTTGTGGTTGGTATTGTTGATTGGTTGTGTGTGTGTGAGTTGTGTGAACATCTGCAGCAGATGGTGATCAGCACCAGATAATGTAGAGCCATATGCAGAAAGTTAAACATACACACACACACACATCACTCACCAAGTCTTTTGGGTCTCTGACTGCGCTCAGTCACGCGCGCACACACACACACACACACACACACACACACACACACACACACACACACACACACACACACACACATACAGTACTGTGCTGTATCTGGACACGACCTCATTAGAAGTTTAATGTGGTCAGTATTAACTATTACTATACTATTATTAGAATATACACCATCAGCCATAACATTAAAACCATCTATACTTATCAGCTCCACTTACCGTATAGGAGCACTTTGTAGTTCTACACGTACAGACTGTAGTCTGTCAGTTTCTCTGCATACTTTGTTTGACCACTTTCACCCTGTTCTTCAGTAGTTAGAACCCCCACAGGACCACCACAGAGCAGAAGTCATTTACTCAGATACAGCAGTGCTGCTGGAGTGTTTAAAGAGGGTGCCCACTCTATTAGACACTCCTACCTTACTGCTCCACCGTGTAGATGTAAAGTCAGAGATGATAGCTCATCTGTTGCTGTCAGTTTATGTTGGTCTAGTTCTTCTTCAGTGGTCACAGCTGCCCACAGGACGCCGCCCACAGGACGCCGCCCACAGGACACTGTTGGCTGGGTGTTGCTGGTTGGTGGACTATTCTCAGTCCAGCAGTGACGCTGATGTGTTTAAACACTCCAGCAGCACTACTGTGTCTGATCCACTCATGTCAGTGTCACTGCAGTGCTGAAAATGATCCACCCCTCTAATAGTACCTGCTCTCTGTGGGGGTCCTGACCATTTAAAGAACAGGGTGTAAGGGGATAAACAATGTATACAGTGAATCAGATGGACTACAGTCTGTAAGTGTAGGACTACAAAGTGCTCCTATACGGTCAGTGAAGCTGATCAAATAGACGCTGAGTGTAGATAGAAGAAGGTGGTTTTACTGTTATGGCTGATCTATGTCTAGATCATCTGCTAATAATAGTCAGAAGTCAGTGATTGTGTATATGTTCTTTAAACATTTCCAAACCTCTCTTGGAGGAAGCTCGGTATTAATTCTAATCATAGTCCACCACCTCATTTCAGGACTACAATAAGTCCTGCTACTGTCCAGGAGAAATCTGGAATCTGACTTTGTGCTTCAGAGTACCTCACATTATCAACTACCTCAAGTTACTGTTACCTGTTTGCTGTTATGCTTTTATTATTGATAGTATATTTTCAATATAATTAATTTTTCTTGGTGAGTGCACACATGGAGCATATTGACAGGGAGCATATTAAACAGGCCAGATGAGAACACAGACTATAACGGAATAGAGAAAACATTAAACATAAGACTTACAAAAATAAAAACCCAATAAATATAATAAATAAACCATGAAATAATGTAATATAATAATATCCAGCACGAAAAGGGCTTAAAGCATTAAATATGGGATCATATGTGCAGTGTCTGAGAAGACATAGTAACTGTTACATACAGTCTTTTATAGAATCATCAGAACGTTTGTAAGAATGTAAGTTTGCAGATCAGCTGAATTTTAAAGAAGGACTTCTACTGTAATACAATAAGGAGGTTTACTGGTTTCAGGTTAAGTCTGAAGTGTGAGGTGTCCCCTGTGGTTACAGAGCACTACAGCTCTGGGGAAAAACTGTTTGCACATGTATTTGCGTCTATTCTAATTAGGGCTGCACAATAAATCATGTCTTTAATGTCAGCACTAAGTAAGCCAAAGTGAAACTGAGTACCTTTGGAATGTGTTTGTGGAATTTAGGTTAATATCCAAAAAGCTCTTATATTTTTATGATATGAGATAACCAGTGTGAAACTGTCAATACTGCTGGATTTACAGCCCAAAAGGTTACCTGGGTTACACCAGTTAACACAACAGCTGCCATTTCTGTTATCATATCTAGCTTCCTCCTTTGATAATGGAAGGTCTTAATGATTAAGTTGAGTTTATTTGTGAAAGAAGAAAATTAACATCTGACAGGCATCCCCATTTTCAAAAACCATTTCCATTTTTATATTGAAAACAAAAACCGGACTAAGCCAGAGACGGTGAACACACATGCTGTAGACTCATGACTTGTTTTCAGTCATTTGATTTAATTAAACTTAATTAGAAGGTCAGTCAAAGCTGAAAGACTTTAGTCTACAAGCCAAGCCAGCTAAAAGTCTAAATGGATTTTCAGCACTAGCTTTAAAATAGATTTCAGTAGAATGATGCATACAATACATACACATGGACATCACTTTAACTGAAAGTGAGTGTAAATAAGGATGTGTGTGAGAGGGAGATACTGTATGTGTGGTTATATATTAAAATATGTATATTGAAAAGAAAAATGTTATGTATATTAAAAACAAAAATCCGACTAAGCCAGAGACAGTGAACTAACATGCTGTAGACTAATGACCTTGTTTTCTGTTAAGCATGGAGGTGGATCTGCTGTGCTTTTGGGTTTGTACAGCAGCCACTGACACTAGAAGCATTGCCTAGATAGATGGAGGAATGGATTCCATTAAACTTTAGCAAATTATCAGAGTAAAGGTGAAAAGAGGCTGACTTCTACAATAAGATAACGATCCTAAACACACTCCAAAATCCACCATGAACTACTTAAACGCAAACTGCGTCAAAAAAGTTTGTTGATTTTAATACGTGATGATAATAGAGCTCTGCAGAGAACGCACTGCTGCAGGTTTTAATACACAGCTGCTGTTTATTTGCTAAATATGACGTGTTGGAAGCAAAAGCGTGAGGTGGCCTGTGCAAAGGTTACGCCTCATTTAATGTTTTATATTTTATATTTTTTTCCATATTTTACGCTAAATAGACACACAGGCCATGGCAGTAAATGCTATGTTTAAGTTTGTTCTCAGTGCAGGATGTGTTCCCTTATTTTCACTTACTCATTTGATCGACTGCATATGACCGCATTAGTCTCAGATACGTCTTTAGATCAATAACAGAGTAATATGCCTGGAGCTTTAGTTTTAAACTGAACCCCGTGTATTATGTTGGTCGTCTGAAGTTGTTTTCGGATTTCAAATTGGACGTGATTAGATTGAATCATTTAATTGAATGCATCAAGGGATGCTCTCCAAATGGCCCTTAGCTATTACTTGAGTCATTACCTGTCTTCTTTCATTACGTTTCCCGAGATTTTCACAGGCGGCTTCTAAGAGAGCCGCTGTAGGACGGGGGGGTGGCAGTGAATCATGATCAGTAGCCGTAAATGCAATGACTGCATGCGAGCTCTGTTTATGCTTAAAGAATCCAACCTGCTGTGCTGTTAACATGCCGCCCTTCTCACTCACTCTAAATATCAGAATTCATGAGTCTCTCTCAGTATTTTCGGTGTATTTATGTCAGTGCAGTGGCACAGAGACTGTTTCCTCGTGGTGCTGTAGATGAAATTGGATTCAAATGAACTGGGTTATAAACTAAACTGACATGGCCAGTGAAAGAGAACTGACCTGACTGTGTTTAAAGAGCAGACGAGTTAGCCGCAGCTGAACTAATCTCACTGAAAGCCTTTATATATATTTATAATTCCCATTCCCCTCATTGGTCACCGAGAATGGCCTATCCTCAGAATACACGATTATAAAAGTTAAAAAGATGGCGGAGTGTATTTATGCTGAGGACCTGCTAACGATTGAGGGGTGTTTTATGGCCCTGCCATACTTGGAGTTCAGTCTCTGGGAGGTTATTACCGCATTCAGAAAGCGCTTTATAGCTGAACCTGTCAGACGCTCAGGCTGGGCTTATGGAGACTGATTGCAAAGTAGTAGTGCTGGTCTGTGCAGCTCTTTTAATAGATTAACAAATAGGGGCTTGCGATGGTCTCCAGGTTGGCAGACTATTATCATCATAATGACATGGATATTTAGGGGATATTTGATAGTCCTAGGACTTAATTCTACCTGCTGCTTTCGTACACTTGGAGAGATTTGTTGCTGTTAAAGGGAAGCCTGACTGTTGGGATCTTAAA
Organism: Megaleporinus macrocephalus; assembly: GCA_021613375.1. Classification (NCBI taxonomy): domain Eukaryota; kingdom Metazoa; phylum Chordata; class Actinopteri; order Characiformes; family Anostomidae; genus Megaleporinus; species Megaleporinus macrocephalus. Next base: position 20,695,364 of record CM038723.1, on the reverse strand, counting down.
CAGTGTACATGTCCAGTACTATTGAAATATGGGACTTGGCACATACGACTCTTTTATTTATTATTAAAACACAGTCAAATAGGTACTTTTCCTCTACTAGTAGGTCACTGTAGTTGTACTGTGATGATGTCATGGTTGCAGTGGAGGCTGTCCAAGAAAATAAAACTAAAAATAAAAAATCTAAAATGTGAGAATGAGATATGAAGTATTTAATGCCGTTTCATCTTAAAGCATGATCTCAAATTGGATATAATGAAATAAGACCTAACACAGCTAAAAAAAAAATACATAGATTTATTTATATATTTTCAGACTGGCTTTTCATCAGGGCGGTACGTGAATAGATTATTGCATATAAAAAGGAATATGCTTTACACTTCATTTGTTTTTTTATTGTTATGCTAATATAATTCATTTTCTTTTCAAATGCATGCACATCCAGTGCATCCAGTAATAAAGACAGCATTGAGCTTCTTTTATGGTTCTGGGGCAGAGGTCACTAATAGGCGGTCTCGGGTCTGGACCCAGACGTTGTCCAATGCGGACCCAAATCGATAAACTACTGAGAAGGATTTAATTCTGACAGTGTTTATTTTAATAGACAGAGCTTTTCTTGTCTTTACTGTATATGGGTTTTGCAGCGCAGTAACCTCACAGACCAATCACGTGCATTGGAAGATTACCAAAAGCGCTCCTCAGCCAATCAGATTTGTGCAGATTCAGAAGTGCAGCGCACACACACACACACACACAGGCGAGGTATGTAGCGAGAAGTAACAGTTGGAGAATAAAGCGAGTCAGAGAAAGGCTAACTCTAAAAAGTTTTATTTAATTTTTCTATAAATAAACACTTTATTCTGCACTTTTTTTCAAAAGCATTCTGTTTTTTTAATGCCGCCCTTGTTTTTACTTGAAGTGAGGAAAAAGCATTTATTTGAAGTTTTATAAATAATTCTTTCAGTTCAGCATTTAAACAGTAAACATACTGAAATATACTGAACGGTATGTGTGATGTGTTGGTGTTTCAGTAGCTGATGGTATAAGATGCTGATACTAGACTACTTCAGAATACAAGATACGCCCCTGAAACATAACACAAATTAGAAATGATGATGGTCCGGACCTTGGTCTGAGGAAATCTCCTCTGACTGAACCTTAACTTTAATTCAATTGTATTTAATTAACTTTAATTTAATTAACTTTAATTAAATAGCCCTGTTACAGAGCGTCTACATGTCGATGTTGATTTGACTATGATCAGCTTGGTCATGCATGTCTTGTTTTCTTCTCTGGTTTCAGTTTTGAATGAGTTAAAGAGGTCAAAGCTAATTTATCACCAATAAGATGTTAGCTTTGATAGATTAACTCAGTCATCACACCTAGAATTTGGAGCAGTCACCTCCTACTGGTACCGTATATAACTGTTTATTTTTAACATGGCTGTCTCAGTGAACGCACACGGAGGGGTTTGAATAGGTGGTAACACAGGCCTTGTAGTGGTCTAACGGTACAGTGATGTATATGAAACTGTGTGTGCTGTTTGCAGGACGCTGGGTCTGTTGGTGAAGCGGTTAGAGCGCGGAGGGAAGGCCCAGCAGCAGGGTTTGTTCCAGGAGAACGATTGCATCATTCGCATTAACAATGGAGACCTCTGCAACGTCCGCTTCGAACAGTAAGACTCGAAAGACCCTTTCTGACCACTTTCTGTTTGCTTATCTTTCTCCTGTCCAAAATTCTTTCTCTCTCTGGCTGTCTATTCCTCTCTCTGTCTTCCGGTCACTGTGTTTCAGAGCTAAGTGTCTACTCGTTAGACTGTAGAGGAACTGCTATAAAAAGGCTTCTGCTTTCCCTAATTCATCCATCTATCCATCCAACCAGCCCACCACACTTTACCTGCCTTTATTATATATCTCTATTACGCATCACTGACTGGAGATCCTCCCACTTGGTGGACAAAATGCAAACCTTCAGTATCACTCAAGTACAATTAGAATCTAATTGCCACTTGTGTTCACACACAGCAGAATTGGACCCATCTGTGTAGTGAAGCTCCCACATATTCACACAGTAGTGAACACACACACTAGGGCGCAGTGAGCACACTTAGCCGGAATGCTGGACACCTGGGGAACAGTTGTGGGTTAGGTTGTGTCCTGTTTTTTTAGGGGATTGAACCGACCACCTTCTGATCACAAAGCCAGATCTCTAACCTTCAGCCCATGACTGCCATCTCAAGTTATTACTTTAACTTTTGTACGAGTAGCATGAATTTCACTCATCTTCAGCTTTCAATCCTTAAGATGATTCACTCATTTAGAGAGGTTCACTCCAGTACCTCTGCTGGGTCTGATCCACTCACACCAGCACAACACATACTAACACCACCACACCAGTGTCACTGCAGAGAAACTCACCGTCAGAGAAAGGTTTTCTATTCCATAATAGATTATGGGAATTAAGAAATATTAGACTTGCTGTTATTGAGTTTTGTAAGTTTAGTGATGCAGTGACTGAGTGACAGTCTACAGGAGAAACACTGAAGATGCTGGAATGTTGTTCAGCACACGTTAAGACAAAGTTTGCAGTACTTTGTTGATCTCCTGCTGCAGTTACAGTACAATTAAATTCATTTTGAATAAAGTGTCATATATAATTTATGAATAATACTTTTGGACAATTTTAGGTATTTTGATATTGTCCAGTCTGGCCCCCTGCCTTACTGTGAGACCTTTTAAGTACTTAAATACTTTTAAGTCTATCTGCTTGCCGTCACCAACACTGTGAACAATCCTGGCTCATTAAGTTTCTCTAGAATAGAGCACTTTACATGAAACCACTCCGAATGAGTTTGCATCTTAACTGAGAAATTTTAAATAATCTGTGCAACTCCCCTTTAAAGCTCCAAGAGCCTGTATCCATGAGTTCTTTCTATTTAGGGGTGTGTTGATCTTGTGGGCCCACAAAATGCGTGAAATACATTATTATTAGTATTGTTTATGTTATTGTTATTAGTGTATAATAGTGTATATAGTGTCTCCATGTGCTTTATCTTTGTCAGTCACAAGGCTGGTTTAGTTTATGCCTCCCACGTTCTCACTACTGTTTCACTGGTTGAATGATTTCATCCCCTCTGTGCCTGAGTAACTTGGCAAGAGAACAGAAACTGGCAAGTTAAAGCTGATCGAACGGTTGTTACCTTGTTATATTATCATTTCACGAGCTCTTGTCTTGATTCTCAGTCAGCGTCTAAAAGTTTGTACTTATATTTGTACTAGTGGAATAATCCTGATTTTCTGAGCTGCAGGGCTTGTCATCCCCCAGCAGGTTTCTGATCTCATCAGAGAGTTCAGCTTGTGAGCTTTGGAGTAGAGTTTTAATCATTTATCACTTTTTTACACTCAGGTCTGCAGTATTTTACACTTTAGTTTTCCTTCCTTCTTTTCCTCAGAGCTCAGAACATGTTCCGCCAGGCGATGCGCTCTCCGCTGATTCTCTTCCACGTGGTACCGTCAGCAAGGAGAGCAGAATATGAACAAATCTCCCACAACGATCGAAACCCCGCCCTCAGCCACGTCATGCCAGGTCGCCTCAGCCCTGATTCGCTCGCTAGCGAACCGCTCAGCACTGCTGACCTCGACTCCGGCCCTCACAGGATTCCCCAGCCCAGGCCGCAGCCACGAGGCGATCCCGTGCAGCATCCAGTCGGCTCCATGGGTAAACCACCCTCAGGCCACGGCATTTCCCCTCCGAGGGTCATGAGCTCCACCCCCACGCCGGGCTTCGGTAAAAGGTTCGGGCGGAGACTCGGAATCCAGCTGAAGAAAGGTATTAGTCCACACTTCCCAGTTCAGTTCTTTTTCCTAGGCGAGGAAAGACTGTGTATTAAAGGGTAGCTTAAACACACGTGATCTAGGGCTGGGCGATATGGGAAAAAATCTTATCACGATATTTTTTTCATATTAGTCGATTTCGATATATATCACAATTTTGCTAATTTTGCACTCGTTGCTAAGGTGGTCACGCCTACTGAAAGCATGGATTTATCCACAGCGCAAGCTGCAGCTACAAACAACCGCTCGCGTGAATCTAAAGCTGTGAGAGTGTTTCTCACACAAACGCTTTATGTACAGTGGAGATTATCACGAGTAGAACTGACCCGAGTACTTTGAAGCGCTAACATCCCGTAGAGCTTTATCAACACAGCAGCAGGACAGCACCTGTTTACCTGTTTTTATTATCTTAACAGATTATTTTAAGATTATTAACACGTGTAACATGTTTCTTTTAGTAGTAGTTAAATTTTCTGTCGTCATTTTCTCTTATTTTATTCTCTTTGCTCGACTGTGACGCCTGCAGTAACCAGATTACTAGTGCGTGGGTTTAGCTGCCGCTACGTCTGCCCTCTGCGCTGTGTGCTTCAACCAAACACGAAATTGCGGGAACTCTAATTCAGCCACCTGATTGGTTTGTGACGCCGCTATTCTCATTCTTATTGGCTGTTTGTGTTGTCTCTCAAAACACGGACTGAACTTAATTCTATCAACTTTCTATCGACTACGTCTTAAAGTTCTATCGAGGAAACGCTATTTCACGATAATTAGCGCTATCGTTTTATCGCCCAGCCCTAACGTGATCTATAAATGGTTAAAGACTAAGTCTACGCTCTGACTCGACTTTTAGAGGCACAAATGACACGTAGCCTACACGCATTTTAGAGAAGAAGTCAGACAGTTTGTGGACTATATATGTTGCAGAGAGTCATTTGAGAACCAGTTAAGTGTGTTTTAAAGCTCCCGCAGTATCGAGAACAGTCTTAGGTTCTACACTGGATGATTAGGAAATGACAAAAAAAAAGAAAAGCAATTAAACAAGTGCTGTTTAGCTGCTGATAAAGTGCTACAGGATATTTGAGCTGTCCATTTGAATCCATGCTTTCAGTAGGAGCGGCCATCTTTATGATGCATCGTTATGCTTATTGACATCATTGATTACGTTGATGCGTCGCCCCATATATATTTATACTGATTATTGTTTTTATCTTTAGTGTATAGCGGGGGACTTGTCTCCATGTGCTTTATATGTAGTGTAGCTTTTTGTACATGTAAACAGTCTGTAAACATTCCAGAGGGAGAAACTCTCTCCAACACAAACCCCTTTTCTCTGCTGCTTGAAATCACCCAGTGGAATTTCATCCCTTTTTTCTGTTACAAGGTGACATCATCCCTTAACACAATCCTTAATTCCCGCCTACTGGCAAACTTGACACAACCTCACACAACAACACAAGGGCTAAAAATGTAAAGAACGTACCACTTTGAAACTTTTTGTTCAAGTCTGACTTGGAAAGGTCAATCAATCAGTCAATCAATAAATCAATCAATCGATCAGTGAACTTGTATTTATATAGCGGTTTTACAACCATTGTTGTCTCAAAGTCTGTACTGAAATAATCACTAATTTAGTTCTAGCTAAATTACAGCCATGCCTGCCCAACAAGCTGCATTTATGTTGCATCAGCTTTGTGATAGCACGGCTCCTGTTGCATGCAATGCAACGCAACAACGTGAACATGGCTTTATAGCTATTTTGTAGAGCTCTTGTTGTCAGTGTTTGGTTGTTAAGGAAGCCACCTTTCAGATGTAAATACCGAACCACCGAAAAATTCACCTTAAGCTGATTTGCTGGCCAGATTTAATGATAAATTGTAGAAATGTGAGAAGCTGTGTGAAGCTGTCTTTGTGGGCCGGGAGTTTAAGACCCTTTGCTGTGCAACGAAAATAAAGGACATAAGAGCTGCGAGTGGTCGTAACTGTGAAAGTCCAAGCAGAAACAGCAATGCTTCAATAAAGTAGTTCATAACCTAAATAAAAAATAAATAATGACCCTTACAAGTATAGATATCTAACAGTAGTGTGTGTCTGTGGAGAGTCCTGTTATTTAAGACCACTTCAGCTCTGCTGTGTTTACATAATTACCACAGTACGGACGGATGGGATGGATGGGATCTGTAGATCCACTGTCAAATAGCATGAGGTGTTTGTTACTGTCATTGGCTACCAACGCTACTGTGCTGTATGTCAACAGAACTGATTGCAGGAAAATGCTGTTGAGCACGTCTTCCCATCCACAACCTCAGAGAATGCATTTTCTTCCCATTTTGTCTCGCCATGAATGGGGGTCCAAACAAATTACTGCACCTCCATGAGGTGAATACAGTAACCTGAGCACAGAGACAAACAAAACATACATTTATTCACATGGAAAAGTCTTACTAGTGTTCAAATAATGACTGAAGTAAAAGCACAAGCACTGCAAGTTCAGGCCGGAAGTGTTAGTTCAACAGCCTAATGACTGAATCTCTCAAACTAAACGAATTAGTATTTATTAGTAAAGAAATATATAAAAACGAAATATTAAATATTTAAACGTGTCCAACTCGAATGTAGACACCTGAGTAATTTACTCGAGTGGAAGCGAAAGTATGGTTTTCATGGAAGTTATTAAAGTCACGTTTTCATAATCCGGTGTGTAGCGTATCCGAGGCTCGCTCAACGCTTCCAGTAATGCAGTAGTGAAGCCCCGAGTCCTTCGGAGCGCCTGGCAGGAATGGTTGAAATCTACCCTCAAAGGTTGCTGTTTCTCCGAGAGTAAGTATATGATTTCTTGGACTCGCTGAATGTCGGTAAAGGTTACTTTATTGTTGGTGGTGTGGAAATGTCAGGGTGCTGTGATCCCCCGTGGCTTTTTGGATTCCCTCGCGTTTTAAGTCGGCTTTTTGGAAAAAAGATTGAGTGAAATGTCAGCTAGTCTGCTGGGAGACAGATATAAGCTCGCGCTCGCTGTCACTGCTTTTCCGAAACCGCAGCCAAGAGCGAGGAGTAGCATAGAGACCTGGCCTGCTTGCATCTGCTTTTGTGACTGCAAAACTAATTACGTTTGCGTGAAAATTATATCAATGCACTGTTTCGAACATGTTTTTGTCATTTCCGTATAATTAAACAATAAAAGTAGTTCAGAGAGATTTGATGTGAAATAATCTGTGCTAGAGTCCAAATTTTTCACAATGGTGTTGATGGGAACCAGACGTCTGAGATGATTACTGGCTCTAAATATCAGAGTTACGTTGTTTTTTTGGTGTTTGTCTTGGTGAGTTCACACATGTGACCAGGCAGAGCACAGACTGTTAAGTCTTTAACTAATGGGAAAGAAGCTACCTTGAAGAAGGTTAGTACATGAAACAGTTAAGTAGAGCTGGGCGACACGATTGCCATTATAAGTAGAAAAGTTCCTTGCTGAAGGAAACAGGATGGTTGCGTAGCCTAAGCAGTGCGAGGAACAAGGGATGAATAAACGACAGGTAGAGGAGTGCGGGTCAGTGTGTGTGGGGACCTGCCCTGAGTGAGTACATGCAGTTTGGTGGCTGTAGGTTGAATGAAACCATGATGTTTGAGTGTGACCCAAAATGAATGGAACCCAATGGGGAAAAACGAAGGATGGGGAGTGGGGGTGGGACAACAACAAACAGACAAGTGTGGGTCGAACCAGTAATGAATTTGTGGTCAGTGTATGCGAAACAGTGTGGAGCGGTTCAGTAGATTGGTGCACTTTCTATCCTATTCATTCTATATGGGGAAAAAAATCCAGAAACAAATCTCTTCTTTTCAGGGATCTGTGCATCCAATCAGAAAGCTGTATACAAACCCGAATCACGCAATCAGACCGGACAGTCTGGAGTTGCAATGGTTAAATTATTATTATTAACTGTGTTAATAATACACTAACCCTAACCGTAGATAATTATATAAATATTCAATATTTCTAAAACTATGGGAAGAGTAACACGGCGAAGAAAGCAAAGACAAATAACAGTATGAAAATATTTGATAGATTTTTTAAAATTCTCCTACATCTTTTTCATTTCATTTGAATAATCTTGGTAATTCATCATTTGTCCAGCTCGTTAAATGACCAGTGAGTGGAAAGTGCTGTTTAGTGATATAACCTGCCTCGCCTTAAACATGCTATCAAAAACTGTGAATATTTATTGAGTGTTTGTACACGCTGTTCTTCACTGAATCCACTTAAACGGGACTAATTTAGCTCTCTTTATAAAAACACACGCAGGTGGTCAGTGCCTTACTGATGATATCGTCGCTGTCCATTGAAAAACAAGTATCTCTAAAATTGCAACTTTACAGGAGAGACCAAAAACCTTCTTTACTTTCGTTGTATTTTGGAGCTTGTCATGAATTTTTCACGCAGTGTAAACGACCATTGGCGTGTTCAAATGTAAAAAAGTAAAAGTAAAAAACTTAAAATCAACAAAAATGAAGATACATGGTTTTTATTGGACAGCGATGATGTGCATGGTATGTGCAGAAAAGCATGCAGTGCATTACAGTTAAGAACACACAGTCAATATTTTATGATGGTGTGAGAGAAGGTTTTGGCCTGAAGCGTTTGTAATAGATTTATGGTAGAGATTACATGGCGTGTGTTTCACCATCATTAACATTCAGAACACACGTGGGTTCTACGGTCGTTTAGGAAAGTAAATAAAATGCGTTGTAGACGTGGAGTCTGGTCCCTGTCGCCGCCACTGTATAGAAATAGTCTATAAGCTTCTCTACAATGAACCGTTTCGCATCACAGCAGCTGGATTATATAGAGATTTAGAGAAATGTTAGTTCTGGGTTTGTCTCAGGGAGAAATCATTTCTGTTAAATGGTGACATGCTTTTGTGATGGCGTCTGATGGCGTCTGATAACTCAGTATTCAAGGTGTGCTGTGTTATTTCCATTCAGAGTCCAGTTTTTGATTGCCAGCAGTGATGCTGTGGTTTGAGTTTGTACAGTGGGCTGCTGAACAGAACAACCACATCTTTTGTACTGAGACCCCCCACCCCGACTGCGGTGGGTCCACACTGGTCCATTGGCTGCCTCACTGCGTGGAGCAGGCCTCTAGCAGTGCTGAGTAATGCGCCACGTTCTTTTCTATCTTAGGTTATTCAAACTAGACTGCCAGCTGTACGGTCTTCATTAAGATCCACTGAAACACTGGCTTTCTGCTGCGCACAGAGGAAGTGATGTCAGCAAATTGTTTATGATATGTTAGTCATTTGTCTATGCTGTGTAAATACACGCAATGCGCAGTCATGTTCTAATGTGTGTGTGTGTGTGTGTGTGTGTGTGTGTGTGTGTGTGTGTGTGTGTCAGTGCATCTGTGTAATCTCCACCCTGCTGTGTGTGAGGGGGTGGGGTGTTAATTGATTGACAGCTGTTGGCTTGAGCCTTGGCACCTATGAGCAGACAGGTGGCACAGCGGGCGCAGGGGGCACCGTGGGGTTGCTAAGCAGCGGTGTGTGTTACCATGGTGAGTGTTTCTAGGTGGTGGTGTGTCGGAGCGGTGCGTGTAACAGACAGATTCTCCATATGGCTGTCTGATCTCATCAGTGTGTTTTACTGTGCTTCCTGAGGCAGAGTGTCTCACACACACACACACACACACACACACACACCATACAGACATACACACCATACAGACATACACACTCACACACCGTCATAAAGCCGTGCATACATTCTATGAATTCACACATTTAAAACATGTCTGTCACTTCTGTACACACACACACACACACACACACACACACACACACACACACACACACACACACACACAGTCCTGTAGGCACAGCCGATGACACTGCCGTCCTGCTGTGTTTTTGGCTCCTGATTTTAATTGAGCTCTGACCGCTCCCTACCTGAGAAACAGGTGTGAGACTGTCCCAGCCAGACCCACGCACAGACGCACACATACACTGACTAACAGAAATTAAGAAGATATATTTTTATTTATTTATCATAGAAAATCACTTTATTCTATAGTGAACAATGCAGCGCTTTTGGCTTTACTCAATTTGATCTGGGAAAATGTAGATTTGTAGATTGATTGGGGAAAATGTAGATTTGTAGATTGATCTGGGAAAATGTTGATTTGTAGATCGATTGGGGAAAATGTAGATTTGTAGATTGATTGGGGAAAATGTTGATTTGTAGATTGATTGGGGAAAATGTAGATTTGTAGATTGATCGGGGAAAATGTTGATTTGTAGATTGATTGGGGAAAATGTTGATTTGTAGATTGATTAGGGAAAATGTAGATTTGTAGATTGATTGGGGAAAATGTTGATTTGTAGATTGATTGGGGAAAATGTTGATTTGTAGATTGATTGGGGAAAATGTTGATTTGTAGATTGATTGGGGAAAATGTTGATTTGTAGATTGATTGGGGAAAATGTTGATTTGTAGATTGATTAGGGAAAATGTAGATTTGTAGATTGATTGGGGAAAATGTAGATTTGTAGATTGATTGGGGAAAATGTAGATTTGTAGATTGATGTGGGAAAATGTTGATTTGTAGATCGATTGGGGAAAATGTAGATTTGTAGATTGATTGGGGAAAATGTTGATTTGTAGATTGATTAGGGAAAATGTAGATTTGTAGATTGATTGGGGAAAATGTTGATTTGTAGATTGATTGGGGAAAATGTTGATTTGTAGATTGATCGGGGAAAATGTTGATTTGTAGATTGATCGGGGAAAATGTAGATTTGTAGATTGATTGGGGAAAATGTTGATTTGTAGATTGATCTGGGAAAATGTTGATTTGTAGATTGATTGGGGAAAATGTTGATTTGTAGATTGATTGGGGGAAATGTTGATTTGTAGATTGATTGGGGAAAATGTAGATTTGTAGATTGATTGGGGAAAATGTAGATTTGTAGATTGATCGGGGAAAATGTTGATTTGTAGATTGATCGGGAAAATGTAGATTTGTAGATCGATTGGGGAAAATGTAGATTTGTAGATTGATTTGGGAAAATGTAGATTTGTAGATTGATTGGGGAAAATGTTGATTTGTAGATTGATCGGGAAAAATGTTGATTTGTAGATTGATCGGGGAAAATGTTGATTTGTAGATTGATTGGGGAAAATGTAGATTTGTAGATTGATCGGGGAAAATGTAGATTTGTAGATTGATTGGGGAAAATGTAGATTTGTAGATTGATCTGGGAAAATGTAGATTTGTAGATTGATTGGGGAAAATGTTGATTTGTAGATTGATTGGGGAAAATGTTGATTTGTAGATTGATCTGGGAAAATGTTGATTTGTAGATTGATCTGGGAAAATGTAGATTTGTAGATTGATCTGGGAAAATGTAGGTTTGTAGATTGATCGGGGAAAATGTAGATTTGTAGATTGATCGGGGAAAATGTAGGTTTGTAGATTGATCTGGGAAAATGTAGATTTGTAGATTGATCTGGGAAAATGTAGGTTTGTAGATTGATCTGGGAAAATGTAGATTTGTAGATTGATCTGGGAAAATGTAGGTTTGTAGATTGATCTGGGAAAATGTAGATGTGTAGATTGATTGGGGAAAATGTAGATTTGTAGATTGATTGGGGAAAATGTAGATTTGTAGATTGATTGGGGAAAATGTAGATTTGTAGATTGATTGGGGAAAATGTAGATTTGTAGATTGATTTGGGAAAATGTTGATTTGTAGATTGATCGGGGAAAATGTTGATTTGTAGATTGATCGGGGAAAATGTTGATTTGTAGATTGATCGGGGAAAATGTTGATTTGTAGATTGATCGGGGAAAATGTAGATTTGTAGATTGATCTGGGAAAATGTAGATTTTTAGATTGATTGGGGAAAATGTAGATTTTTAGATTGATTGGGGAAAATGTAGGTTTGTAGATTGATCTGGGAAAATGTAGATTTGTAGATTGATCTGGGAAAATGTTGATTTGTAGATTGATCTGGGAAAATGTAGATTTGTAGATTGATCAAGGAAAATGTTGATTTGTAGATTGATTGGGGAAAATGTAGATTTTTAGATTGATCGGGGAAAATGTAGGTTTGTAGATTGATCAAGGAAAATGTTGATTTGTAGATTGATTGGGGAAAATGTAGATTTGTAGATTGATCGGGGAAAATGTAGATTTTTAGATTGATTGGGGAAAATGTTGATTTGTAGATTGATTGGGGAAAATGTTGATTTGTAGATTGATCGGGGAAAATGTAGGTTTGTAGATTGATTTGGGAAAATGTAGGTTTGTAGATTGATCGGGGAAAATGTAGATTTGTAGATTGATCGGGGAAAATGTAGATTTGTAGATTGATCGGGGAAAATTTTGCGTTACTGTTACAGACGTTCTGTTTTATGATATGGTATCAATTCTCAAAACCACACTATTGATTTTTAATTAATGGTGTGATGCTGTCAGCTAATTGTTTGTTTATGTGCAGATATTGGTGTCAGACGCTGGTTAATAGCAGTGTTATAATCTTATAGACTCTTAGATTCTTCCACGCCAACGTAAAGCTTAGAGAATAGAATATGGCGGTGTGGTTTTGGTACCTTAGCAATTTACCTAAAATAAAATAACACAAAAAAAAATGTAAATTGGACTTTGTACAGTGTTGCACTACAATTTTGATTCGTAACCCCTGTATCATGACCAGCTTCTACTTAGCTCTAGTATTTGTATCTGTGTCCCATTAGGAGTAGTTCATAAAACATTTCTAATGTACACTATACTGTGCAAAAGCTTAAGACACAGAATGGAAAAAAAAACACGAATGTTACAAGAAATGCAATACAATAAATAACAGACAGAAATGGAAGCTACACTAGTAGAGTGTTTCTACGATGTGTCATCCTGAGAGACAAGCTGGGCCGAGTTTGCACCTACTGTTAATCAACCATGTGAGCAAGGAGCTAACGTGTGCTGACAGCGTTACCTGAGTACACCTGTGGAAAGAGATGTTAATTAAGGTCTTCAGTTATGATAAATTCCTTACGTGCTCACACACTCTTCTCTGAAAATACAACAGTACCAACGACCAGGGCAGTCAGGTGCACAGTTTCCATGTCCATGTTTTTATACATGTGCAAGATCACGCCAGTTCACGCGAGATTTGGGGTGTGGGAGATTTTTCATATATGCCGTTCCTACAGAGGAGACTTAACATGACGTGTGAGCTGTACTCTGATTTTTATATCAGTTATGAGGAAATCCTGTCGTGTGTACCAGCCTTTACTCAGGAAGAGCACAGCCAGTCATGCTGTTTTATGCTGGCCTTACACCAAGCGATTTTCCAAATTTCCAATGTCAGAATAAAATCCTGAGAGTCTTTCTAGAGTTGAGTCGTACTCGCGTCAGCTCGATCGTTTAGTGTAAGGTGGTCAAGACTGCAGGTTTAAGTCAGTCTGTTTCTCGTCCTAGCGTTCTAATAAAATCAAACGTGTTTGATATTATCGTAAGTCTGTAGTCTCGGCTCACGCAAATAGTGACGTGAACATTGTTGACAAACAATAGGAAAGCTTTGTTCACCACCAAACAGGGAGCCGCAAGGCAAGTACAGGAACATCTGGCGAGTAAAGAAGTTAGACACTGAGGGGAGTCCGGCAAGGGTTCTGAAACTGTGGTTCTCCTGGACTGTACTGGACTGTACTGAGGAGAAACTGGTGGAGCTGACAGACTTTAGTCTATTAAACGTGTTTTCAGAGTCTTTTGAAAGTCTTCTAGTGTAAGGTCAGCATTAGATTCTCAGCTCAGATTCAGGCCAGTGCTTAGGAGGTTGCACCATTTTGGAGTCTATTAGAACATCATTTATTCAGATAAAGATAAAATATTGCCATGTTGCCCACCCCTAGTGTAAACCCTCTTCTTATGTTATCTGTGTTTGCCCTGTGTAGGTCCAGAAGGTCTTGGCTTCAGCATCACATCCAGAGACGTTCCCCTGGGAGGCTCGGCCCCCATCTACGTGAAGAACATTCTGCCGAGAGGAGCAGCCATCAAAGATGGACGACTGAAGGCTGGAGACAGACTGCTAGAGGTTTTGAACTTAGCGTATTTATTTAGTATAAAAGTGAGAAACTCGTAAAACATTGATAGTCGCTTAATAAAGTTACTTTGCTTTAATATAATATTCCCAAAATCAGTATAGTCCTACTTCTCCAGTCAGCTGAAATCAGTGGGATTAGTTTAGGATCTGTACCGCTTTGCTACAGTAACAGCTGACTCCTAAAGCTTCGCACAAGATGCTGGACCATTGCTTCAAGGATTTGATTACATTCAGCCACAAGACTGATACAGACATCAGGCACTGATATTGGATGATTAGTTCTGGATCACCAACATGACTCTAACTCATCACTCCAGCCTTTCCACTGACGTGAATGCAGGCAGCAGTGGGCTGTTAGAAGTGGAGACAGTGGAGGCAGCTCTGTAGCAGAGCTCTCTACTGAAAGAGTCACCAGTGGAACTGCTACATAGTAAAACATGCTAATGCAGCCACTTCCTTCAGTACAGTTCTGAAGTTGTAGTTCTGCAGTTACAGACTGTAGTTCTTCTGATTCTCTGCATACGTTCACCCTGTTTTTCAGTGGTCAAGACCCCCACAGAGCAGATATTATTTGAAGTGCTGGTTGTGTGGTAGTGTGTGTTGTGCTGGTATGGTGAGAGTGGATCAGACGAGAGTGGAGTTTTTAAAAACTGGGCCCACTCAGTGTCCACCCCATTAGATTTCTAGAGTATTTAGAAGTCTAGAGTCTTTGAGGGCTCCTCTAGTCTTTTCTCAGTGGTCAATGGACTGTTCTCTGTACAGCAGTGGCACTGAGGTGTTTAAAACCGATCCACTCATACCAGCACAACACACACTAACACATCACCACCACGTCAGGGTCACTGCACTGCTGAGCTCCCAACCAAATAATACCTGCTCTGTGGTGGTCCTGTGGGGGGCACTAGGACATTGACCAACAGGGCAACAGAGAAAGGAATGCAGAGAAACTGATGGACTACAGTCTGCAAGTGTAGAACTACAAAGTGTGCCTGTATGCAGTCAGTGTAGATACAAGGAGGTGTTCCTAATGAAGTGGCTGGTGGGTCGACTAGTTCACCGCTGGAAACAGACCTGATGAGATATTTAATTAAAAGGAAAAAGTGAAGAATGATTATATTGTAAAACAGCAGGGAACTCTTCCGTAGATGAACTTAAGTGAGTCCTGAAGGGGTCGTTTACTGTAAACAGTCACACTGTGCTGGTGGGCATATAAAGCTGTAAATGGACTTGACGTTCATACAGTCCTTGTAAATATGTGTTGGTTGAGTCATAGAAGTGTGCATGTAAGTGCAGAATAAAGAACATATGGATCATAACTACTGCTAGAAACGTTCAAAGCATAAGCCCGCCGCTTGAGCCACCCGTGGAAAATCCTGCACTGTGCTCGCTCCTACAAAGCGTTCAAATACAGAAACCGTGTAGGCTAATAGCTCACTAACTCTCTCTCATTCAAATGGACTGCATGGGAGGAGTGCTGGGGAGGTCTGCCACTAAAAATAACCCCTAGATTAGCTCGGTTCTCACCGGGGTATCAGTAAAGCCCACATTCATTAAGGTGGCATGCATTCTCCCTGTGCTTACCTGTTTTTCCCATGCACTAATACCTTAAACTCATTCCTACTTCTGTTGTTGCTATGGTGCTGTAATGAACTGGGACATGACTCACTGCTGAAATCTCTGTCTTGGCCAACTTCTATATCTCTTAAATGCCACTCTCATTTTTTAGAAGAGTCCCTGTCTAACCCACGCTACCTGCTTAGTTACAGGCTGTACTGTCCTCGTCGGCACTGCACCGAACGTAGCTTTAACTTTTTATTTCTGCTCCGTGTCTGAATGGCCCGATGAACATGTTTTAGAGGGTCTCACTGATAGTTGGGGCTGATAGAAATGGGTATGGGTAATGGTTAATAAGTAGGGCTGGAGTGATTCCTTGAGAAACTCAATTACAAAAAATAATCAATACAAATTCTTTGCCTCGAATATTCGTTTAATCCATACAAACATATTTAGCGCACTGTTTCACACGGATGACTTTTACTGTTGCACAGCGTGTGCTTATGGTGTTGCCAGGTGACACGAAGAAGACGTGGTTTGATGGCGCAGATTGCAAAATAGAGAAAGAGAGAGAGAGACTAAGGAGAGGCGAACAGAAGAGACGAACCAGAGAAAATACACAAGAGACAATACACAGTGTCCAGAGTTTGGGAACTGTCTTAGTTTATCTTATAGATTTACTTTTGCTCTTTAATAAAGTAAAATATTTTTTCGGATTACTTGATTATTATTTGGAATAATAAATAGAATAGATAGAATAGATCGCTGCAGCCCTAGTAATAAGTATGATTATGGTTTTGCTGTGTTCCCGTGCTTGCAGTAGATGGACAACAGCATACAGGCCATTATATTATTTATAAAAATAATTTTCCCAGTTGAGCCACAATAAAAATTAGCCATGATATGCAGCAATGTTCTGCAGACCACAGTGTTGAGCCAAACACAGTTTTCCCAACTGTCCACCAGATGTTGATTTTTATTTATTTATTTATTTATTGGGATTGCCAGAAAAGGCAGCCAAACATCTTGTTGAATTTTGGACAAATTCTTATACAAGTGTTCTAAAAGAGAGCATAGAGCGTCCTCCTACCTTTTAATAGTCTATGCTGCTAAAACTTCTGATTTTCTGATGATCATCCATTTTCATCAGTAACTATTTAATTAGTTTTATTAATTTATCATTTTAACACAAATATGTAAATACAGCATGACGGCTACACACAGTTCTGTTTCGGCTTTCACTGTAACACCAGTCACGCAGTCTGGCAGTCTCTAATATCCTCCACACAGGTGTCACTGTGCTGAAACACACAGTCGTAACTTAGCTCTGCAAGTGCTCTACCTGCGCCTGGAAGTGTGGTCGGAACACAAGTGCAGCCCGAGAACGTCCTGTCCAGGCCTGACCTGTCCCAACCCAGCAGGACCCGCAAAACGTTTAGAGTCCAGTCTTGACCTTAGCCAGACAAAGTGTGTCCAAACCCAGACCATATGAATCTGAAAAGAAACCGAACAAGTGAACTAAGATTTCAGGCTTGTATACGTGTTGTATGCTGTAACTCTTTGTTGTGGTCTGTTCTCTTTAGAATACAGTCTACAGTGCAGACTACAGTACACAGACTCTTGACTGACTTCCTGGTGATCAGAGGTGGACAGTCTGCACACTTAAGTAACAGTGTTAAGTAGCTGTCAGAGAAGAAGCTCTACTAGTTAAAATAAAATTTCCAATTTGTTTGATAAAATCTAAGCATGCGTTTATAAAGTCTACAAGGAGCAGAAAATGTGATCTGAACATCAAAGATCTCCTCCTCTAGCAAGATGACCTTAAAAAACGATAGAGAGAGGAGAGAGAAAGGTGAGAATGATAACTGATAAGCAGCCATGTATTTAAGAGCTATGTCTAATCATTTCAATTATAATATTTATATGTATACTTATATGATTTCTATTAGTTTATTTATTAATAATACTATGATAAGTGACTTAAGTGGTCACTCACAGCAATGTGAACGCAGCTAACTGCTAAAACAACAGCTTGTACTGACTTTGACTAACTTGCGGACCACCAGCAGTAGGTGATGGCTGCTTATGACTGTGCTATGAGTGTTATTACAGACGTTAATTGAATTCTTCATCATTATCATCATCATCATTATGTCATTATGTCACCTGTACTCCTGCTCTGCGAGTCCCTGTTTATCGTCAGGCTACTCCAGCTCACTGCATTAATCTCCTCCTTCCAGGTGCTGTTGCTGCGCAGTGGCAGGTGTTGTTAGATGTTGATGCAGCAAACGTGCATTATTTTTGCTGCTGCTTTTTGTTTCTCCGTTGCACATCCGTCCACAGATTTTTGGCTCCGAGTCACGACATCTGACGCAAGAAAAATAGAGAACAGAGGGGAAGTGGTGGGGCCTAGTAAGAGATTTGATTGGTCCAACCCAGGCTCAGTATAGAAAATGAACCAGTAGGCCACTCCCCCTGCCATTTTTCTATTCAAGTAGTTATATTGACCCAAAGGCTCGGTTACCAGTCCAGCCCTGGCAGTGATGCAGCGCCATCCAATACATATAGGAGTGCAGCCTGTGATCCAGAACTAATGCTCTAACATCAGTACCTGACCTTGTGGCCGAATGCAAACCATGCAGCAATGTTTCAACATGTACTCTGTTACTGCAACAAGAAGGAACAAACTCCCTTTAAAGAACCCTTGAGTGAGTTTTATTGCAGGTTTAACACTGTGCTGCTGTGATTGGTGCAGGTGAATGGTGTGGACCTGAATGGCCGTGGTCAGGAGGAGGTGGTGTCCCTGCTGAGGGCCACACCAATGGGAGGTGCTGTCAATCTGTTGGTGCTGAGACAGGAGGAGACCTTTCTGCCTACAGAGCTGGTAAGTAACATAGCTGTGTGAGTGTTTTAATTGGGTCAAGAAGTTTGGTCAGAACTAGGGGTGGGCGATATGGCCCTACAGTAATATCACGATATTTCATGATATTTTTGCGATATCGATACTCTTGCTGATATGACAAAACACAGAATAAAAAAAAAGATATTTCAAGAATACACTACTGCACTAAAAATGTTTCATCAGATTGTAACAGAAGTCAGTGATCTAGAATGTCACGATACTAAATAAGGCACCCCAAATATCTCCATATATCCAGAACTGAAGTAAAATGAATGATACTGGCCAGATAAAATCTAGTAGATATATGATGGCAAATGATAAAAGTGGAAATTTTTCTTTTTTAAAAACAGTAAAAAGTAAGACCCTGATATGATAATTAGAGATGGGTGATATGACACGATATTTCAGGGTATAATATCAAGTTGGCGATATTATTGAGTACGATACGATATTGGACACCCCTAGTTGTAACACAAGTGCAGCCCGAGAGTGTTCTGTCCAGGCCTGACCTGTCCCAACCCAGCAGGACCCGCAAGAAGTTTAGAGTCCAGTCTTGACCTTAGCTGGAAAAAGTGTGTCCAAACCCAGACCATATGAATCTGAAAAGAAACCGAAGTGATCTAAGATTTCAGGCTTGTGTGTGTGGTGTGCTTGTGTGTGTGTTGTGTGCTTGTGTGTGTGTGTGTGTTGTGTGTTGTGTGCTTGTGTGTGAGTTGTTCTGCTGTAACTCTTTGTTGTGGTCTGTTCTCTTTAGAATACAGAGTCTACAGTGCAGAACACAAGAGACTTGGTGAGTCACTCTCGTACACAGTGTGGTGGTTGAGAAATACACACATAGGTAAATACACGTGTATGTATATGTATGTTTAGCGCTGGTGCTACTTTAGTGTAGCAATTGTGCACATCAACAAGATACCGAGCAATATATTAGTGTCCAGTCCTGGGGACTCCTGAACGCTCTGACTGACCCAAGCAGGGAAGAGCGCTGAACACCTGGTATAGAAATATGTGAGCTGTGTTAGGGTCCCTGAGGATGGGGGGCTGGCACACCGTGTAGTAGAGGATAATGGGTGTTGTTGAGGTCTGTCCGTCTTGCCCATTATCCTCCATCATTTTTTAATGCTAGATTAGCGCTAAATGCTAATAGCACAGATCAGTGGCTTTGCTGCCAGTAAGAGGGCTGTGGGTGTGTTGCCGCGGTGATGGCATGGTGGGTTGGTTTGGTTCCCGTAAGCTTGTGTTCTTTCCGTAAACGAAACTTCAGCAGATTTCATCAAGCACTCTGTATGACCAGCTCAGTCTCCCTCTGTCACCATGTTTCTCTCTCTCTCTCTCTCTCTCTCTCTCTCTCACTCTCTCTCTCTCTCTCTCACTCTCTCTCTCTCTCTCTCTCTCTCTGTGTCTGTCTCTCGCTCTCTGTCTCTCTCTCTGTCTCTCTTACTCTCTCTCTTTCCCTGTCTCTTTCTCTGTTTTTCTTTGTCTCTCTGTCACTCTCTCACTGTCTCTTTTCCCTGTGTCTTCCTCTCTCGCTCTCTGTCTCTCTCTGTCTCTCTCTCACACACTGTCTCACTCTCTCTCTCTCTCTCTCTCTCTCTCTCTCTCTCTCTCTCTCTCTCTTACTCTCTCTCTCTTACTCTCTCTCTTTCTCTCTTTTCCCTGTGTCTTTGTCTCTTTCTGTCACTGTCTCGCTCTCTTTGTCTCGCTCTCTGTCTCGCTCTCTCTCTGTCTCTGTGTCTTTCTCTCTCTCTCTTTCTCTCTTACTGTCTCTCTGTCATTCTTGCTCACTCATCTCTATCGTTTTATTTCTCTCCTTCTATTCACTCTCTCTCTGTCTCTGTGTGTCATTCCCTCTCTCTTACTGTCTATCTATCTCTCTCTTTGTCTCTCGCTCTCTTTGTCTCTCGCTCTCTTTGTCTCTCTCTCTCTGTCTCTGTGTGCCTTTCTCTCTCTCACTGTCTCTGTCTTTCTTGCTCACTCATCTCTCTCTCACTTTATTTCTCTCCTTCTCTTCTTTTCACTCTCTCTCTCTGTCTTTCTTTCTGTCTTTCTCTCTGTCTCTGTGTGTCTTTCTTTCTGTCTTTCTCTCTGTCTCTGTGTGTCTTTCCCTCTCTCTCTTACTGTCTATCTCTCTCTGTTATTCTCGCTTTTGCTTTATTTCTCTCTCCTTCTCTGCCCTTGTCTCTCTCTGTCTCTCTTTTTGTAATTTATATATCAACATTTCTCAACCTCTCTCTCTCTCTCTCTCTCTCTCTCTCTCTCTCTCTCTCTCTCTCTCTCTCTCTCTCTCTCAGTCCCTCTAGTCCATTTTCTAAATTTCTGGCTCTTTTTCTGTCTTGCACTTTTGTTCTGCCTTTCTCTTTCAATTTGTTCCTTGTCTCATCTTCCCTTTTTCTCACTTTTTTGTGTTTCCTGTGCAATCTCTCTCTCTCTCTCTCTCGCTCTGTCTCTGTGTCTTTCTCTCTCTCTCTTACTGTCTATCTCTCTCTCTCTCTCTCTCTGTCATTCTCGCTCACTCATCTCTCTCTCGCTTTATTTCTCTCTCCTTTTCGCCCCTTGTCTCTCTCTGTCTCTCTTTTTGTAATTTATATATCAACATTTCTCAATTTGTCTCTCTCTTACTACCTCTCTCTCCCTCTCCCTCTCCCTCTCTCTCTCTCTCTCTCTCTCTCTCTCTCTCTCCCTCTCTCCCTCTCTCTCTCTCTCTCTCTCTCTCTCTCTCAGTCCCTCTAGTCCATTTTCTAAATTTCTGGCTCTTTTTCTGTCTTGCACTTTTGTCCTGCCTTTCTCTTTCAATTTGTACCTTATGTCTCATCTTCCCTTTTTCTCACTTTTTTGTTTCCTGTGCAATCTCTCTCTCTCTCTCTCTCTCTCTCTCTCTCTCTCTCTCTCTCTCTCTCTCTCTCTCTCTCTCTCTCTCGTATTAGTAGACAGATGTTATCAGGCTTTGTAATCCTCTCTGTAGAATGGTGTAATCGTCTGTAGAGCTCTCAGTTGCACAGGCACTTTGATAACACGACACACACGCACACACACACAAGTGCACGCGCACACACACACGCGCGCACTCTATGCATTAACTTTTTAAAGCTGATAAGATCTGCCGCAGCAGCAGCAGCAGCAGAGTGAGACAGAACAGAACGAGACAAGCACAGAAAACACTGACACACACTTAAGTGTGGAGGGAGACGGGGTGAGAGAAGGGAACGGCGCGCGTGTGCGCTGCATCATTGTGTGGAGTGTAGTGACTTTGTCATACGGACTGATTTTAGAGGAATTAGAGCAATTTCCTTAATGACTGCTTGTTAGAACTGACACCTGTGATATTGTCTCACACTCTCTCACATACTTACTTTTTCTTTCTTACCCTGTTTTCCGCTCTCCCCCTGCCTCCTTCTCCCTTCTCTCTCTCTCCCTCGTTCTAATACGCATGCACACAGACCAGCAGTTGATGGAAGGAAGTAATTGTATTATTAATGCACTCTGTGTATGTCAGAGAAAGAGAGACGGAGACAAAAGGGAATGTTTGAAGGTTTTTTTTTTTCTGCTCGTTCACACACATCCTCAGGCTCTTTTGTGTGTCAGAGAGCAGGTGTTTGGTATTCATGGTGTAGCTCCTCACACTGGCTGGCAAACAGCAAGAGCGGTTTTGCATGAGTGCCTTCTATTACACACACACACACACACCACATCAAACCACACACACTCCTGCTCTAAAATCTTTGTTTACAGTGCAGGATGATGTCACATGTGTGTTCTCGCGCACACACCCTCCACTGGCAGGTCAGGATAAGTGGATAAGGGTTTATTTGGGATGAAGGTAAAAGAAACTTCCAAAGAGACCCTCCTAGCTCCTTCTTTAGAGGGATTTTGTGCTTTGCAGAAAGGAAAGTCTGTGTT
This sequence comes from Megaleporinus macrocephalus, assembly GCA_021613375.1. NCBI lineage: Eukaryota > Metazoa > Chordata > Actinopteri > Characiformes > Anostomidae > Megaleporinus > Megaleporinus macrocephalus. The sequence continues at coordinate 20,673,092 of CM038723.1, read as the reverse complement.
ACCCTCACAAATGCGAACAGAGTGGCACAGCGTGACTGGGAGTAAATCTATAAAAAGAGTGTTCAATGGCTCTTAGAAACAGGGGAGTTTCCGAATTTCCACTGGATATGATCCACATGTTCTCCAGCTCATGTGTACTAATGCTGTTTGATAAGTCTGAGTGATTATATTCAAGCAAGCAAGTACAGCTGCTTCTATAAAATGAGATTTGCTTAAATTGATTGAATTTATTCTGTTCCTGTCTGTCTGGAGCTGCTGCTCTGTAAACCAGACTGAGCTTTCTGACCTCAGCAGCTCAGACTGGAATAGGCTGCTCTAAATCTTAATTTTAGGTCTGTGTGATGAAAAGATAGAGGCGAGCTCTTCTGTAGAGTGTAAATAAAGAAGCAGTGATGTGCAGATCATTTAATCCCTGTATTTATTTGAAAGTAGTACAAAGACAACATATCAAATTTTGAAACTAAGTAATTTGATTATTTTTTTTATATATATGTTTTGAATGTGATGCCAGGAACATGCTTTAAAAATTTTTGGCACTAGGGCTGCACCTAATGATAAATTTCTTAATTGATTAATTGAATGATTGTTTTTAAATTAATCTTACAACATTTTTTTATTTTTTATTTTTAGATTACTCTAATGTGAGTGTGTTAGAAATTAAAATTATTATTTTGTTGTGGATTTGTAACCAGTGGATGTTTGTATGTGTATATATATGTCTTTGTGTGTTCTGACTGTTTACTCTGACTGGACTTTTAGAGACACCCAATGACACGTAGCCTACACGCCTTGTACTCTATATATATGTAGTAATATATTCATATATATATAATGTGACAGAGATCCGTTTGAGAAGCAGCTATGTGTGTTTTAAAGCTCCTGCGGTACCGAGAACAGTCTTAGGTTCTACACTGGACGATTAAGAAACGGTCAGCAATGAGACTTTTCAAGTGACACTCCTAAAAGAAACATGTTACACGTGTTAATAACCTTAAAATAATCTACTAACACACGTTATGCTAATCAGCGTGATTGTGTAATTGATTATGTCGATGCGTCGCCCAGCCCTAGTTGGCACAGATGGGGAGGAGTTCATCTCTCTGTGAAAGACAATGCATGCAGATGTTTGTGCGATATTCAAACAGATGTTACACACAGCAAAATAGCAAAGAGCTCCTCGTCTACAGTACATGATATCATTAAAAGGTTTTAGGAAATCCAGAGGAGTCTCTGTATGCAAGGAACAAGAACCAGAAGCAGTGTTCAGTCAGTCAGAGAATGTATGCAAGCTAGCAGATATAGGCTGGAGTCCAAACTAGGCTTGAGCTCAGACACTGTCAGAACAAGGACCCGTGTTGATACTGAGAAAGAAAAAAAAAAAGAAGATAAAGAGTTGAGCACAGCGTAAGTCAAATACGACTGTACAATAATAATAAAATTATGTTGATATAGAACTTTTTAGTGAAGCAGATGATCACAGTGGAAATGCAAGCATACAACATGTAGAACAGAGTAGCATAAGAGTAAAGACCTTCATTACCATCCATCCATCCCGCTAATCAAGGTCACGGGGGGGCTGGAGACAATCCTAGTGTTATCGGGCGAAGGCAGGGTACACCATGGACAGGTTGCCAGTCTGTCGCATGGCCAACACACACTCACACACACACACCTATGGGCACTTTAGAGTGAGCAATCAACCTATCATGCATGTGTTTGGACTGTGGGAGGAAACCGGAGTGCCTGGAGGAAGCCCACTCAAGCACTCATACACACTCCACACAGGACAGCACGTTTGGGGGATAGAACCCAGATCGTCTTGCTGTGAGGCGACAGTGCTTACCACTGCACCACCGTGCCCCCCGACCTTCATTACATACTCAAACTTCCACTTCTTGAGTGTGTTGACTTGCCTGAGTTTGTGAGATTCTTTAGTATTTCATATGTTCCCTGTAACGCAGTGCCTGTACTTCTCTTAGTGTTCCCCTCCTCCGTGTTCTTTCTCTGTCATCTGCATGTAACCTTGAGTGAATTGAAATTCGGGAAATATCAACTCTGTAATTGGGCCAGGCCGGAGATAATACTTCCTGTAATCAGTTTGCCCTCCTGCTCCGAGCTGGGAGAAGAAAGCAATGCTAGACTTGTGAACAGCTCTGTAAGAAAACCTCTGTAATAGGCCCATCTTTCTGCCTGGAGTGTGCAGTCAGTCCAGGTTCTTCATAGAACTCGCATGCCTCACTCTACATGATTATAGCAGAGTTGTACATTTGGTGAGTCAGCCGGGCAGTAATGCTCCCAGACATTCTCAAAGACTCGCGACTCCATGTGGCTTATTCAAGAGCTTCCACGACAAACTCAACATCCCTACATTAAAAATCAAATCAGATCAAAGTGTAACATTTGGTGAGCCAGTGAGGATGACACTCTCCAGGGTATTTATGGCTGGGAGAACCAGCTCAGACCTGTGAGCATCTCGGTAGGAAGACTATGCTAATAAACCCTAGTTTTCTTCTCCAGATGTGCACCAGTCTGTCTATTATTGGCTGTGTTTACATGCAGAGATTTTCTCTAATCAGATTGAATTCATTCCGATTGCAGATTAAGACTGAGGTGTTTATATGCCCATTTTACTCAACTATCTGATACTGTCTGATATCTGATACTATCTTCTTTTACATGGTGCAAACATTACTATGACCAGCTTGTTATTGCATGCTTTATGGCCAGCCATCTTGCTAACTATTTTTAAATCTTTTAAGGTTTGAAGCGTCAATTTTATCTCTTCTGAAGACCAGTTTCTACCTCCCGCCATGTTGAAACTTCCTCTATGACACAACTGCACATGCACAGAACATACTTACTTAGTAATGTAATCGGATACAGGCGTTTACACTACTATTATTCTTATATTAAACAGGTTATTTACGGGACTACATCGCTTGTTTAGTTGGATAGGAATAGTAATCGGAATGACCTCAATCGGACTAGTCTATTCGGATTGAGGTGTATACATGGACATATTCTATTCCGATTGAGCTATTAGTCTGATTACTAACGAATTATCAGGCTGCATGTAAACTTAGCCATTGTTCTTAAAAACTTGGGCCTCACTCAGGATCCGTATAAGGAATATTAATATTTGGCAGGCCAGTCAGGAGAACACTCTGTAAGTAAAAGAGATCATGTTTGGCCTGTTAACATCTGTGTCTATGGCTTTTGTAATAAACCTGTTTTTTCCCCCAAAACATGCGGTTGCAATAAAAATAACAGTTTTTATTTACTTGGATTTCTGAATTGAGTACTACTAATAATGTGGTTCTCCTGGTAAAATGTTCTGGTAAAACTTTTAAGACAAAAGACACTGCGTACCAACACCATGTCCTTATCCCTTTGGTCAAGGAAGCATTAAGATGTCTGGGCTGATAATTGAGGAAACAATGTATTCAAAGATGTTTCAAAACATTTTACAGGAGAATGTACAGGCAGCAGTCATTGACCTCGAGCTGAAAAGACAATGAGTGATGCAACAAGACAATGACCCCAAACATGCACGTAAATCAACTAAAGAACAGTTTAAAAAGGTGGTTTGTGTTTTGGAATAGAGTCCTGACCTTAAACCAGTCAGTCTGCTGTGGTTTGACCTTAAGTCAGCTGTGCAAACAGGGCATCCCAGAAATATTGATTTTACAGGGAATATTTGGTTTCCTGCACATTGGTTTGTTATCTGTTTAGATAGTTGCGACTCGGCTAACGAGAAGATCTTATTAATGACCAATACTGAAACCTAGGAGATTGCAAAAGAGTTTACTTGCTTCACTTGCAACTGTGCAAGTCAGTCCAGGCTATTCTCAGAGACATCCAAGCCTCACACAACATCCTTCTATCAGTTGAAGAAGTTAATGCACTCTTGATTGTGTAGGTTTTTATATCACACCACAGAGCTTTATTCACCCTTCCCTCTTCCTTTCTCTCGCCCTGTCTCCAGGTAGAAGAGGAGATAGTGTTGACCCCTGATGGTACTCGAGAGTTTCTGACGTTGGAGGTGCCCCTGAATGACTCTGGGTCGGCAGGGTTAGGGGTCAGCGTCAAAGGTAACAGGTCAAAGGAGAACCACGCTGACCTCGGAATCTTCGTCAAGTCCATCATCAACGGAGGAGCTGCCTGCAAGGTGAAACCAAATAACACGCATGCTCACTCATGTGCAACCACACGTATGAACACACACACAGAAAACGTCCAACTCAGCAGTACAGTTCAGGAGTCCAGCGCTGACGTACAAAGCATTTGACAAGTTAAGGAAGCCTTGTCTGTTCTAAGCTGCCCATTCATGAGATCTTTGAAAGCTGTTTAGCCCTTACCTAATGACCTGCGCTCTAAAATCAGACTTACCTTCCTACAGCACCTTCACCTACAGCTAAATAAACGCTTGGGTTTGTTTGAATTCTTCAGGAACAGTTATTATTGGAATCTTACAATACAGTAGGGCTCTGTATTGGCAAGAACCTGGCGATGCAATACATATTGTGATACAGTTGTCACGATTCAGTATATAATTTTTCAAATCCTACTATTAAAACACACCACTATATGAACAGGTTTGCCAATGCTTACTATAGCTCTGCGCCCTTGTGCTGCTTGTTAATGTTGGAGCGGAGCTGAAAATGGATTACAACACTGACATCTAGTGGTCAGAGGTTTAAACACAACACACAATGATTCACTGTCTGGCAGGAATCTGTGCATTGATACTGTGTTTTTAAGAATCGATATTCAGTATATATTCTTACGCTCCTATAACACAGTAAAAAGAAATAAAAAAGAGAACTAAAAAATATGATCTCTCTGCAAACAGCCGTAATTGGCCTTATTATCTGTAGAAGAAAACCTTCAGTCATATCCAGGTAACGTAACCTTATTGGTTAAAGTCCAGACTTGGGAAGGTCTGTTCCCTCTGTGGTTATCTTTACAATGGCCCGGGCAGCTGTTACCAGCCATACAAGAGCAATCTACTGTCTTTGAATGAGGAGAGACTAAAATAATTAAAACTGCAGGGGAGCTTGTTCTGGCCACACTCCACAATGAAGGGGGGGTCATTCCCTGCAAGTGCTGCAGACTCATCAGCCCTTCCCGGGCGCAACCAGCAGGACCTTAGCTTTACAAGCTTTCCCAATTATGTTTCAGCTGGTGGCTGGTCTTCTCCTTCATGATGCCTCTGTATTAGTCTGGAAGTCTGATTTCTGATCTGTGTACGTTTGGCTAATTGTGTATCAGTTGCAGATGTGTTGTGGAATATTGGAGTATCTGATCTTGGTGTTAAGTGTTTTCATGGTTTTGCCGCTGCAGGATGGGAGACTGCGGGTGAACGACCAGCTCATCGCCGTTAACGGAGAGTCATTGTTAGGGAAAACCAATCATGACGCCATGGAAACTCTACGAAAGTCCATGTCGACGGAGGGCAACAAACGAGGAATGATCCAGCTGATTGTGGCGAGACGAGTGAGCAAGCGCAATGAGGTAATCGGATTCGAGACAGAAAGTTCAGACAGTGAAGAGAGAGAGCAATCAGACAGTGAGGAGAGTAACATCAGAAACTACAGGCAGAAGGAAAGCTATGACACCAGGAAAAGAGGTAAATGGAGAGAGAGATCAGACAGCGGAGAGAGCGACATTAGACATCACAGTGAGAAGCAGAAACCAGAAAGAAGAGTCTTCAGAGAGCATGAGAGAACAATTGAGGGAGAGACAAGTAGATATGACACAAATAAAAGAGAGCAATGGAAAGCGAGATCAGACGGTGAAGAGAGGGAGAGACAGGTGGTGAAGTTTGGTACTGCTGAAAGAGAGAAATGGAGAAAGAGGTCAGACAGTAACGACAGACAAATAGGACACTGCAGAGATGCAGAAAAATATGATTCAAGAGAAAGACTGAAAGAGAGATCAGACAAAACTGAGAGAGAGATCAGACGCTATGGCCAGAAGGACAAAGCACATGAGAAAGGAGTAGTGACGTTTGCTACTACAGAAAGAGAGAAATGGAGAGAGAGGTCAGACAACGACAGACAAATCAGACACTACAAAAGTGCAGAACGACTTGGAGAGAGATCAGACAACAATGAGAGGCCTGTCAGACACTACAGAGATGCAGAAAGATATGAGTCTAGAGAAAGACTTGAAGAGAGATTAGACAGTAATGAGAACAAGATCAAACGCTACAGAGATGCAGAAAGATACGATTCTAGAGAGAGACTTGGAGGAAGATCAGAGAGTAAAGAGAAAGAGATCAGACACTTCAGAGATGCAGAAAGATATGATTCCAGAGACAGACTGAGTGAGAGGTCAGGCAGTAATGAAAGAGAGATCAGACACTACAAAGATGCAGAAAGATACGATTCCAGAGACAGACTGAGCGAGAGGTCAGGCAGTAATGAAAGAGAGATCAGACACTACAAAGATGCAGAAAGATACGATTCCAGAGACAGACTGAGCGAGAGGTCAGGCAGTAATGAAAGAGAGATCAGACACTACAGACAGAAAGATCCACCAGACAGCAGATACTACAAATTTGAAGAGCGATCAGATGAAACAGAGACAAAGAGATATTACCCAAATGAAAAGAAAGACAGGAGAGAACGATTTGACAGTAACGAGCAGGAGATCAGACATTACAGAGAGAGGGGGAGATCAGATAGCAGAGAGGGAGATATCAGACCTTATGGAGAAATAGAAAGATATGGTTCTAGGGACAGACTATGAGATACTGGAAGTAAGGAGAGGACATGCTATCAAAACAAGGAGAGATCAGACAATACAGACTGACAGAGATCCAATGCTAGTGAGAGAGAGAGAGAGAGAAAGAGAGAGAGAGGATGAGACTGAATTCGTGCGGAGGGGGCAGCGTTGGAGAAATGGATTTTATTGACTCTGGACTCTTTAAAATGGTTGCTTGTGTGGAATTATGGAGAAAAAAAGACTTCTGTCAGCCCTGAGCGAGAGAGCGAGAGAGTATAAGCTGCACTGTAGAGAGAGAGGAGCACTCGAAGAACGGATTTTATTCCCCGGACTCTTGACGCAGATGTTTGTGTGGAATTATGTCAAATGTGATTATAATATATCTTTTTTTTATTATTATGCCAAAGCGCCATTAAATGCGTTTGCTCTCTCAACTGTTGTGATATTTCTACATTGAGAAAGCCAATATTTAATGTGCTGTCTTTTATTTCATTGACCTAATTAAAGATATTCATCTTAACATTGTTCTGTATTCCGTTGTGTTATTACAGAATATAACTCTACCACGCAACCATTTAGAGATGCCCAAGTTGTAGTTGTAATTGTAGGTCAGTATAATTAGCCAGCGTATACGGTAATGTCTGCTAAAGATATAGAGGTGCTACCGTGTGCGGGTCATTAGGGCTGATGAATTAGACTATTTAATTTCGATTGCACATGAAGTCGGAAGACGTCTGATAAAGACCTTGAGGCAGGGGTTTGTTCAGTCATGTTGCTGCCCCTCTAGAGAACGCCCGTTCTGGAATAGATATGATTTAAGGCCAGCCAATCAGGTCATGGTGTTTCTCGCATCACATTCATTCTCCTGGGGCATTCTAGGAATATCAGCAGCAATTCTGAAGGGACCAAACATATTACCCTTAGACATACAGGCATACTTGCACAAAACCATCCTGCAATTCATAATTGCTGTGGTTGTCCCTTGAGCTTTTGAGTTTAACTGTAGGACACGTATAAGAAAAATAGCGGAAGAGCTGGGAATATAAACCGAAGGGGGGGGGGACTAGATAACACTTGAGCCTTGCTGTAAAATGCATGATATACACATACATGTCTGCACTCACTGCTGGATTTTTGGGTTAATGCACCAGTTACTAACCATCGTTTTATCTATGGAATGATCTTTGACTTTTGTCTTATGTGTATGGCAACCTACTTAATAACCTACTTCTAAAGGGCTGCACTGCTTCACAAAGAACTACTTATAGCTGTTTAATATTACTAATACATTTACAATCCCTATTCCAGAATAGCTAGGGCAGTATGTAAAATGCAGTTAATATGATTTACTTTGGTCCTCACTTGTCTGAAAATAAAACATTTCATGTTTTATGTGTATAACTTTATCATTTTCTGTAAATATGAGCTCATTCTGAGCCCAATTCCTGCAGCACTGTCCAAAAAAAAAAAGTTGGGACGGAGACAGTTTAAGACTGGGAATACTGAGAAGTGTTCCAAGAAACATCTTATACCAATGACGCAGTCATGCTCTGGAGCTTCCAGATAAGACGTGGTCCTTTAAGAGTCCAGAGAAAGAGTCCAGGAGTGCCAGTTTACCAGAATAAAGGTACCTCCACAGGGTAGGATGTTTAAGAATTTGGGGAATTTGACCCTCTACAGTGCAGAATATCATGGAAAGGTTCAGGCAGTCCAGAGAAAGCTGGAAAAGATGCAAGAGTGAGGTCGCAAATCCGAATGAAACACCTGTGATCTGCATTCACATCTGACGTGCTTCTCTAACAAGCATAACCACATGGGCTTCTGGAATCATTTTGGAAAATCCTTGTCTGTAAACACGGTTCATCTTCAAGTTAAGACTCTACCATGCAAAGCAGAAGCTATATATCAGCAACTCCAAGAAACGCTGCCAACCTCTACTGGCTGAAGCTCCTCTGAGATGGACTGAGTCGAGTCCACCTTTCCGTTTTGTTTTTGGAACTAATAATAGTGGTTTTCTGGGCCAAAGCTTTTCCAAAAGTCCAGAAGCCAGTGTTCGTTATAGGGTTGTGTATCTAGAACATCTGTGATGCACCACAAAAATCAGGTTCCACAGCAGTTGGGGTTCCAAGCTTTCTAATAACTACTGAACCTTGTTGACAGAAAGGTGATGTGACGCAGTGGTAAACATCCCTGTCCCAACTTTTTTGGAACATGTTGCAGGCATCAAAATTATAATAAGCAAACATACATAGATAAAACCATTCACTTTGGAGTTGGGTTTGAGTTTGTGGAGCGATGGTTGATTTATCATATGGTATTTGGTTTTCTTTTCATAAAAGCTTTGCATTGTGCTCATGAACACCCTTTAACCCTGGTCCAATCACTTTAACACCCCACCTTGTCTTTATTGTTTGTTTTGTTTTTGTCCCCCCTCTCCCTCCTGGGTTTCTACACGTTGGTTTAGCCTATCGGCAGGCACGTTTGACCTGTTTGTCCTTTTACCACTGCATGAACCAGCATGGTCATCAGAGCGCTCACACTGAAACCACACATGCAAACCACAACATGACAGAATCCCTGCATACACTGAAATAATGCACTGCCATATCATGTTAACAACACACACACATGCATGAAATCCTGCATCCTGAAACCACACAGGAGAATACGACGAAGTTAGAAGCACGTGCGTTTCCTGAAATAGCGTATATCAGATAGGTTTAATAAAAAAAATAAAAAAAAAATACTGAAATTGTTTTTGTTGGAAAATAATACTGAAGGCTTTGAATGATTGTATTAGTGGGCGAGTTTTTGGCTTGTGGTGTGATTCTTACTGATAAGCTTTTAAATAGTCTACAGCACTTAGTACAGTAAATCTGAGCACTAAATCTGAATCTAAATCTTTTGATGAAGTGTTTATCTGCTGGGTGTGTACTGGTTTGTGTTAGCACTGGTTCAGTAGTGCTAGTTCAGAATGAGTCTGTGTGATCTACTGTACAACATGGATGTTCTACTACTTGCTGTGTTTGTGTTTGCTGCCTTGGTGTTGGACAGGGTGAAACGCCATGCAGTCCACGGGGGTCCGAGCAGACCCAGAGTCCATCTCTGGACGATCACGAACGGCGGATCTCGCACACACTCTACAGCATCGAGGGACTGGACGACAACCTGAGGCCCCGCAACAACGTGGCCAGCAGAGGGCTGGGTGAGTTCCGTTAAGCTTATTGTAAACCACTATGGCAGCTGTTTGCTGTTAAACAGTATTCGTTGGGCCTTTCTTTACAGTAGTGTCAGGTTTTAAGCTCCCAGCCTTGAGGAGACACTTTTAAGACCACCCTATTCTAGATTGTTCTAAGTGCAATGTAGCTCACTACAGGGGTTGCCTTAAAGGAGTAGTAGAGGTTTTGTCTCAAATGTAATCACCGTGTCTCTTTATTGTGTTGTAATGTTCTGGAATTATCTCAAAGGCTAAGCACCACTTATGGAGACCCCTGGTGAGTTCACATTGTTTTAGATACTGAAAATATATAAACATGACTTAAAATGGAATTTGCTGCTTAATTTGCTTTAAAATAGACCGTTTTAAATACATTGAGGGAAAAAGCCGAGCTCGCTACGGAAATTCCTAAACGCTACCGTGTGACGTCACTGGTGGACAACAGTGAACAGCGCTTAGGTAAAACAACATTATGACTGACTGGGACTGAGAATGTTCCAGCGCTGCTTCTTCAGATTCTGGTGATATTTCTGAATTTGAATTTGAAGGAGCTGTAATGTAGAAATAGACCACCATATCACTCAGTCCTGAGACTTTTAGTCAAACCACACCCACAACAGCAGCTCATCCTGAGTGTAAACAGTATCTAGCTAAATAACCAACATTATTCATTACAACAGCCTAGCAACCAGCTAAACATAGATATAGAGGTACAGTTATTGTAAAAGTGGAACTATATAAATCTTCCTAATGTAACTATGTTAGCTTAGTTTAACTCGAGCCACTGAACTTAGCAAGTGAAGCTAACGTTGGCTAACATCAGCTCACACAGTGACTGCGCTTACCCGGTTTACCTCCACGTACACGGAGGCTCTTGAACACCTCTTACTGATTTCCTTACACGCCCATATTGTTGAAACAGCGCTGATCTTAAGATCCAGTCGTCGTGTAAGACTACGTCCCATAGGTGTGATAATCTTCAGGTGTGAAATGATCACTACAGATGATGAAGTGAGAGGGCGGTGTTTTCCAATGTGCCTGTTTAAATTTGACAGGTTTAGCCCACTTTCTGGATATTTTGGGGTCTTTGGGCCGTTTGTGCACAGGGATTCCACTGTGCCTCGAATTATTGCAGCCAAAAACAACACCACCTTTCTGTCATTTTACAGTACCGTAAGCACATCTTCTAGCGTGTTGTCCACCACCTACATCACACATAACATCTACTACAGTTCCTAAACACAAGATATCCACAAGTTAGGATCTCAAATCCTGCTGGTGCTTAGCCTTTAATCTAGTCTCGGCCTTGGACTCTATGTGTCTAGGTCTTGGTTTGGATTTGGGCTCGTGTTTAGTGGTCTTGACTTCAGTGCTACCAATAACATTGCTAGCAGCTATCTTAAAGCCTGAGTGTTGCCTGTATTTTGTCAGCTATCTTTAGAGCCTTTGGCTGATAAACTAGATGGCTTGGCTTGATGAACAAGAACTGCAGAAACCTCATTCTTCATTGAGCTTTTTCTTTAAGGAAACCTGACCTGGACCACACCCGGTACTGTCCAGAACAGGTTTAGCAAAGATGCAAAGAAAAGCCAGTTGATTTTTTTCCCCGAATTACACTTGAAAGAGTTTTGTTGCTTTGTTTAGTTTTTCTAAGTTGTGTGTGTGTGTGTGTGTGTGTGTGTGTGTGTGTGTGTGTGTGTGTGTGTGTGCTCCTTGGGTCAGGTTTGGGGAATATCCCCACTCTGAGTGCTCTCAGCAAAACAGCAGCATTTGTGGATTTCCCAGGAGCGGATCAAGTTCTAGCCGCCGCAGGATATCGGCGCCAATTCCCGTCTCTCATATAGACAGCTTTAAGGACAGCGCACATACACACTCGCGCACGCCCCCCAGCAGACACACACGCAGGCGCCTTGTTTAGCTGCGCTGCAGTTTAGTGCAAGCCGGTCTGCAGTAATAACCCAAATACAGCTTTAATGGCCTGCTTTAAACTCGGCTTCTCAAACCGTAGCAGCAGTCAGACCGCGCTGAAAGCTTTTTACTCAGGGCCTGTGTGATGAAGCTAATGTGATTGATGGTAATATTTCTCTCTCAGTATGGCTCCTATTGACGTTCAATTGTTTATTCCGCTTCTTCTCGGTCCCTCCACCCTTCGTCCAGAACGGGTTAGTGTTTTCTCTTCTGATGTGTCAGATTTAACCGCTCTAAGGTGAGAGTACCTGTTTTAAGGCCGCTGTAGGCTGTGTTAGTACAGCAGCCTGGTTCGCAGATACCACCTCTGTGTGGTGTGAGCAGCGTGCAGAGCCTTGCCTTCCACTTCAGCTCACTTTAGCAGGAAGGGGGCTAAAAAAGCAGAACATGGTTGTCAAGCCAGGATTTAATTTGTTGGATCTGGCAGCTGTTTTCCTGAATCCAGGCACCTCGTTCACGTATTAAGTTCATGTCAGATGCATAAAGAAAAAAGTTAAATGATATTATGATCTAGAAGTGGTCTAATCCTAAATCCTTTTCTAAAAGTTAACACGACTCCAGAGGGTCTGACTGAAACATCGGTGACCTGCTTTGGTCAAAATACCACATGGGTAAAGGACCACAGCTCCCCTCTTATCCTGTCTCAACAGCCCTGTTCAGGACGGCGGGTTTGAACTCCTGTTCCTTTAAATGATTGAGTCACTGCTCACCCTGTCCCGTCTTCGGTAATATGGAGACTATGAAGCCCCCTGTTTGCAGCTGTAACAGCTTCCACTCTTCTGGAAAGGCTTTCTACAAGATTTAGGAATGTGTTTCTGGGAATGTGTTTCTTCTTCATCCAGAAGATCTTTTGTGAGATCGGACACTGATGTTGGATTAGATTAGAGGGCCTGGCTCGCCATCTCTGTTCTAGTTAATCCCTAAGGTGTTTAATGGGGTTCAGGTCAGGGCTCCGTGTGCAGGTCAGTGACCCCTCCTTGCTGTGTTCACTGGGAGTGATGCTGGAGGAGAACAGGGTTGCACACAAAGCTGGCAGGATACTGGTGTCCAAAATGTCTTGATATGCTGAATAGGGGCGTGTGTCGATGGGCTGTAAAGGTGGCCGCGCCTGCGGAAAGCATGGATGTACCCGGAGCGCAAGGTGCAGCTACAAACAATTGCTGGCGTGCATCTAAAGTTGTGGGAGTGTTTCACACAGAAACACAACAGTGTGGTGCTCTGTCAGCTCTGCACAGTGGAGATGATCACAACAGTACAACTGCTATACACGAGCACCTGTCATTTGAGTGTAGACTTGTTTTCTTTTTAACCTTATATAGATCACGTGCGTTTAAGGAACCCTTTAATACATTAAGTCTAGGATGGTCCTGCTTCTACCTCGTGCTTCTGAGTGCCCACTTGTGCATATATGCTATACACAAAATCATCCATTGGTTACAAATAACAAAATAATAAAAAACTTTTAATTCATAACACACTCACATTACAGTGATCTTAAAAATTGGTCATATTAAATAATTGACTAATCTAAAAAAGAATCGTAGATGAATCGATTAAGAAATTTATCGCTAGGTGTAGCTCTAATGCTGAAGCACTGAGATTTCCCTTCAGTGGAACTAAGGGATCTAGTCCAACCACTAAAAAATCTGACACAATGCAATCTCCTGGCATTAGCCCAACCCGGACTAGTCCGTCAGTAAAGTGTGATTCATC